>VDFB02349050.1:0-166470 GCA_007258455.2 Sequoia sempervirens | reverse complement strand
GGGCATTTCTAGAGATTCTACACTGTAACCTCTCCTGAAGCAGCCTCGTAATGTACATGGTGAATGAATCATTGACACGCTTATAATAGGTTGTGCTCGACAGGTGCAACTGCGTACACGCCTCATGGATTTTGAACTGGTGGGAGCCACAACTGATGGGTTCCTTGTAAGAAATTCCTCTGTACCTCGTCATCCGTGCCAACATATAAATGAGATAGGAGCTCATGTAAAACGTTTTAGTCCTCCGCAAACTCAGGAGCTGCTCATGTATATTATCACTAATCATCTCAGCCCAATTGACATAATCCTTTCCTTCTAACACCAGGTTGATGTAATAAAACATCCACGGCTCAAAAATGTAAGACTGTGGGCATCCACCAACCCTGCTCAGCAACATGATGAGATCACAATATTCCTGCTTCAAGTCCTCTGCTATGATCTGCTTCGGCAGCTTCGTACGAGACGGCCTCGGAGTGCTCATCCAGTGAGTGTTAATAGTGTCCATGCATCGTTCAAAGGCAGAAGCATACATACGCTCCGCTCGCTCCCTGGACTTGTAGATCATGTTTCTATGCACCGGGATCCCCAAAGCTTCACCAATGGCTGCCGGAGTGAGATTGGCAAGTACTTGGCCATCTGGTGACGTGATCGACCGGTGTTCTTTCTCGTAACAGTTGGCGCACTCCATAATCAACTCCGAACACTGAATAGCTGGCGGGAAACCAGCAGCTGCATATAATCCACTCCGGACGATGTTGTGCGAAGTGACCGAAGCTCGATGACTTCCAATCCCAAACAGCCTGTTCTTGAATGTTTCCAGGTTGACAGAGCCCAGGTTCGTGTCCGTCAACTTGCCCAACTTTGAAATAAACTTTGACTCCGGCATGAACGTTTTGCTCAGCTTCTTGATCGTAGCCTGTCTGGAGGCACCATTGTCCTTTCCGGTTGTCCTCGCTTCAGCCATCTGCAACATAATAAACTTTCATCAGCAATTAAATTTAATAAAATAAGGCATGATAGGGGCTGCAGTCGAATTCTAGAAGCTGCAATATCTTTCATGTTTGCAAACCTCAGCTTCTTCTCTTGAATATATTCGAATTTTGACACTCAGAACGGATTTCTAAGTGAACTTTGATGACTCTACTTCTCAATCAGCAAATTGAATGACTTTGTATCAGCAATCAACAATCTTAATTTCTACGTCTTTCACTTCAAACCAGCAATCGGCACATAACAAACTTCTTAACTTTGCATTTTAAACCATCAATCTCACACTAGCAAGTTCGTACTTTTAAAGTTCTCAATGTTTCAACCAATACAAGGCGTCCTTTCAAATTTACTCCAGCAACTTCAACTAAGCAAATCAGATTTCAAACTTCAATGCCAGCAAGGCCGTACTTCTCAAGCAATGGCGCACCTCTTACTATAATTCGAGCAAATCAAATTTTAGGCTCAAAGCCGTACCTTTCAAGCAACTTCAACTTGCAGCAAACGCTTTTCCTCTTGACAATGGCGTACCTTCTCTTCAGCACTTAAGGTGTCTCTTTTAATCTCTCAGCAATGGCACACTTCTTCAGCAAAATTCAAACTTCAGCAACTTAAGGCAACATTCAAATTCCTTCAAGCTTCAGCAACTCACTGCAATGCTTCACTCTCAGAGCAAGTTCGACTTCCAGCTGTGAAAATGAGTGAAGAACTTCTCCATTTTATAGCTAAAATTCGAATTCTAGAAGACGTTATTTTTAGCCAGTGCCATTAAACTCCACTACTCCACTTCAAGAATTCGAATTTTCCCTCTCTGATGTTTTTGACACTTGTCTCCAGTCGTCGGGAATATTATTCTTCTAGAAACTTGACTTTGACTGGCGTTTTGAATTCCTCTTCGAAAAATTTAATTTAACTTCATCATATTTTACTCACCAGCTGGAGCTCCGTCACTTGAATTCAAATTCTTAACTTCATCATCAACTCTGGAAAATTCATCTTTGAAGAATTTAATCACAATCATCTAGGCAACTCCCTTCAGACTCATCGTTCGAAGAAAATTCACTTTGAAAACTCATTTTATTTGAATTTGCCTTAGAAAATTTAAAATTCTCCCTTAGGAAAATTCATAACTTAAGCACTGATCAAATTCCCTACTGAAAAAGTGTCGGCGAAGCTTGAAAGATTTAGAAATCCATTCATCATCACGAACATTCAGTACCCAGAAGCAAATTTTCGTCAGAATGTCTCGAATCCATGGGTACCCAACGAACGGGTTCATTTAATTTTTCGAATTTTGAACCTTAGAAAAATATCATTTCCATCATTTAAACTCGTTCTTCGCCTGTGATCACTCTGCGTTGCTCTGACTTCTAAAAAAAATGAATCACCTTGCGTTATCATCATCTCTGACTTCATTACTGAGAAAAAATTGCTTGCCTCGAAAAATTTTCATCAACTTGGAGCTCTAGGCACATTTTCTAAGAAAAATAAATTTGCCTTAGAAAATATTTTAAAATCTTCTTGCACTTTTGAAATCTTGCCTTAGAAAAATTTGTTGATCGCCAGTGGAGAGGGATTTCTCATTTAGAAAAAAAAAAAAAAAAATTTATATCAACTCCATTCCCGGCACGCCTTGCACATTTTATCTTTACCTCATCGCTTGGAAAATATTCATTTTAAAAGCCCAACGCCTTAGAGAATTTTTTTTACACCTAGAAAATATTTTAACACTTTATCACTCTAGGCGCACAACACACTTCAAAAATATTTCAACTCCTTCAAGATTTTTAAAATCACCTTATAACTCCCTTACTCCCTAGGCGCACACTTCATTTTAATTCCTCACACTTTCAAATATTTTCCAACGCCTAGCATATCACCCTTACTCTTGGCGCACACTTCATTTTAATTCCTCACACTTTCAAATATTTTCCAACGCCTTATAACTCCCTTCACACGCCTAGCAAAGTTTTCACTAAGGCCCACCACCTTGGGTGCATTCTAAGTGTAGAGGAGGATAACGTCCACCTTTTACCTTGAGTTTACCATGCCTAGGTAACATTTTTACCCTGTTTACCACTCATATTTACCTTTCACACTTCAAACATGGGCGCATTTCCTTGAGAGAGAAGGATGGGCGCATTTCAATGAGAGAGAGGGATGAAAATAGCTTCCACGCCTGGTGACCCTTCAACTTCCGATTTTTGTCTTGACATGCATGATTTGGGCGCATTTTACCCCCTAAGGAGGACGAGTTTGCAAGTTGGGCGCATTTTGCATGTGATGAAGGATAGAAATTTTGACTTTGTTGACCCTCTCCTTCTTTGGGCGCATTTTGATGTGTGTGAAGGATGAAACTTCTTCCAACGTTCTTGGGTGACTTTTCACCTTCCAAAATTTTGTCTTGACATGGCCTAGTTTGGGCGCATTTTGGCCTTGGAGAAGGATGAACAATCTTTGACCACTTTGACTCCTTTGAAAGTTGGGCGCATTTTCATGCTTGTGAAGGATGGGCGCATTTTGACCCCTGAGGCGGATTTCTCACACTTAGAAACTTTTTCAACTTTTCCTCTTTCATCTTGGGCGCATTTGGACCCCTGGACAGGATGAAATCTTGTTGACTTTCTTTTGACTTTTTCTACCTTGGGCGCATTTTGCCCTGTGTGAAGGATGAACTTGCATCTTGAAAAATTTTCTACACCCCTAGCTGAGTTGGGCGCATTTTGCCTTGCCTGCTGGACGAGACTCCAGACTTAGACAAAATTTTATCATCCTCGCCAGCATCGTGCCCTGCTATTTATAGTAAGTTCTCTGTATTTCTGAAGCTCGGAATGGCCTGAAATTTTAAACACAGCTTCTTCATAACCTTTTCAACCTGTCGACACTGCAACTTTTAGTCACCCGCTATTTATAGCCTGTTTCTGAGGGTGGCTTACTAAAAATAGTAAGCTCTTGATTCTGATAGCTCCCAAGCTCCGATCGACGTGAAATTTTGATGAGGCGCTCCTCACCACGTGACCTATCACTGACACCGACGATGCAACTGATTTACTATTTTTAGCAGTTTCCACTTGACTTACTATAAATAGTAAGTGTTCCGCTTGACCTGAAATTTCACCAGTAGACAGCTCAAGAACGCTGATCGCAGTTGGTTTACATCGGTTTTCAAGATTTTGACTTTTGATGCCTATTTTTAGGCTCAAGCCGAACCCTAATTTGCATTGCATGCGTATCAAAAGATCTCCGGTTTGTCTTCGCTTTCTAAGATCATGACGTGAATCAACTATCGAATCGGCCGGACATACCGCTAAAAATAGCAAGTTCCTACCGAGTGAGAATCCTTGTTTGCATGTCACACCATCGCTGGCTCTCGAAAACCCATCAGGAATCACCCGACATGCAAAGAAAAGCTCGACATGCAAACCCTAAAAATAGCCTCTAAGGTCAATCCTCGAAGTGGTCATCTCGACTTGCATGTTATATCACCGCGAAGGTCCAAAACCAGAAGGAATATCGCATATGCAAAGAAAATCTCAGATCTGGACCCTGAAATTCATAGTTTTGATCGCTAAAAATAGTAAGTTATCCGATTTTGCTCAAATTTGGCATGCAAGCAGTCTGATGTACTCTGAATGCCGTGTGATGATCAGAATCTCAAAAACGCTGACAAATTGCCTGGAATTGCAGACTTACTAAAAATAGTAAGTATCTCGGAATCTGATGAAAGCTGGCTGGAAGCCTGCTGGATGTCTACTGACAACATTGCTAAGTTCAATTTTCAATTTACTGGCCCTACTTGACATTGACTTGACCAAAAATGATGAAACCCTAATTTTAGAATTGGCCAATATCTTCACGTTTAAGCTCAATGACGACACAACCCCCGAAAGACAGACACCAGAAAAGAGACAGAGCGAGAGAGCGAGGAAAAACCCAAGCCAAAAGACCGGAACGGAGCAAAAATAAGGGGGTCCCCATCTGAATGGGGCGATGTGTGAAAAGGTCACAACAAGTATCTGGGCACTTTGTAAGGATATGAAGAGAACCCTTGCAGCCTGCTATAAGTAAATTTTGGAAATTGGATAAACCAACATCCATACGTCTCTATTAACTCCTGAGCTTCCTTTGATATTCTGTGATGAGTCCTTTGTTGAAGTGACCTCATTATGTGCATAGTGAAGGCATCATTGACCCTCTTGTAGTGAGATGTGCTTGTCAAGTGCAACTGTGGACAGGCCTTATGAATCTTGAATTGCTGAGAGCCACACCCAATCAGCTTCTTGTATGATATCCCTCTGTATCTTGTCATCCGAGCCAGCATGTAAATAATATATGAGCCCATATAAAATGTTTTCGTTCTCCTCAAACTTCTAAGTTGTTCATGCAAATCATGCAAATTATCACTAATCAGCACCGCCCAGTCAATATGCTCTTTGCCTTCCAACACAAGGTTGATGTAGTAAAACATCCAAGGCTCGAAGATGAACGCCTAGGGGCATCCTCCAACTCTACTGAGCATCATGATTAAGTCACAATACTCCTGCTTCAAGTCATCTGAGATTATTTGTTTTGGCAACTTCGTACGAGTTGGCTTAGGCTTGTTCATCCAACGGGAGTTTATCATGTTAGCACATCTTTCAAATGTAGAAGCATACATTCGCTTAGCCCCTTTCTCTCGTCTTGTAAATCATCTTCTCATATGCGGGAATTCCAAATGCCTCAGCAATGGCCTTTGGCATGAGGTTGGCAAACAACTTGCCATCTGGTGAAGTGATAATCCTTTGCTCTAAGTTGTAGCAGTTAGCACATTCCATAATCAACTCTGGGCACTGAATTGCTGGTGGAAAACCAGCAGCTGTATAAAGTTTGCTCCTAACAATGTTGTGCGAAGTGATTGATGGACGATGGCCTCCAATCCCCATCATTCAGCTTTTGAAAGCTTCCAAATTGAAAGAGCCTAGGTTTGTGTCGCTCAACTTGCCTAGCTTTGAAGAAAACTTTGACTCCGGCAGGAAAGACTTGCTCAACTTCTTGATGACAGCTTGTCTAGACGCATTTTCCTTGTTGGATTCAACATTGTTCTCCTTGCCAGCCGCTCTTCTATCTACTTCAGCCATCCTCCACAATTTCAGCCAAGTCAATTTCCTCTCAACACTTAGAACTTTTTCTAGCAGCAACACAACCTTCAACACTTAGAAGAAATTCGACCAACTTAGCTTACTTCAGCAATTCCTTAACTTCAAATTTCTCCCTCTCTGAGTTTCAGCTTGCACTTAACAATTTCTTTTCATACTCTAATTTCCTTCACCCCAGAGCTCAAGGTCAAACTTACTAGTTGATGAAGAAAATGAACAAAACTCACAATTCATATAGCCAAGTCAAATCCTAGAAGGAAGCTAATTTTGGCCAAGTCAATAAGTTTCCACTCCTCCACTGCAGGAATTCAAATTTCCCTCCTCTGGCAGCTACAACACTTGGCATCTAAAACATAGAATATTTGACCTTCTAGAATTTCGAAAAGATTCATCTCCATGGCACAAGCGTACTTCACTTCAACATTTTGAAATCACCCTCTGAAAATATTAATTTAATTGCTCCCTTTTAAAAGGTTCATTTATCTGGCGAAGGCATTTACCTTGTTATTTCATCCAACATCGGCTCACGAGAATTGCTTTCATCAGAAATTTGATCAAAAATCATATAGGCACCCAACTTCAATTCACAAGCCAAGGCATTTCATTTTCAAAAACATTTCTATCTTTTCCTTAGAAAAATTTTAATTTTCACTTAAGAAATTTCATTAAAACAGGCGCCCATTAAAAATCTTCATCTTAAGATCTTTGACAAGGTGCGGAAAATTTTAAAATCATATCCTTGTTGAAAATATCCAATACCCAGAAGAAAATTCCCCTCAAAAAATGTAAAATTCATGTGTATGCAGACGAAGGGGTACATTTAATTTTCGAATTTTATGCCTTAGAAAAATATTTCATTACCAAAGTTTATCCTCACTCTTCCTCTTTAGGCGCATTTCTCCTCTTGCTTTTCCTTAGAAAATTTTATCTAACTTCATGAAGTTGGGCACATTCAGAGGAGTGGTCAAGACATTTCCCACGCCGTAGCAACTTTCTTCATCTCCTCCCAAGGTTGGGCACATTTCTCTAGGGGAGGAGGAATTTTAACACTTAGCAAAACTTGAAAACTTTTCTCTCCACATACTCCATACTGGGCGTATTTGATAGGTGATGGAGGAATTTCAATGCCTTAGAACATTTTCCAAGCTCCATCCTCTTGAGGGCACATTTAGGGAGCTGAGCAGGAATTTCCCATCACTTAGTAACTTTTCCTCATCTTCCCTCAAGGTTGGGTGCATTTGAGGGGTCATGGAGGAACTTTTCAAGATGTAGCCACTTTTCTCTCCATCAACCTTCCTCCTTGGGTGCATTTAGCTAGGTGAGGCAGAATTTTCATTGCCTTAGAATATTTTCAACCTCCCTCATTGAGCATGGGCACATATGGGGTCCTGTCAGGGAATTTCCAATGCCTTAAAGAGTTTTCTTCAACCTTCTCAAGACAAGGCGCATTTGGGGTGCTCAATAGGAACTTTTCAAGACTTAGCCACTTTTCTCTACACCAGCCTTCCTCCTTGGGCACATTTAGCTAGGTGAGGCAGAGTTTTCATTGCCTTAGAATATTTTCAACCTCCCTCATTAAGCATGGGCGCATTTGGGGTCCTGTTACGGAATTTCCAATGCCTTAGAGAGTTTTCTTCAGCCTTCTCAAGACAAGGCACATTTGGGGTGGTCAATAGGAACTTTCAACACTTAGACGTTTTCTCAGCTCATCTTCAACAAGGGCAAATTCAAGGGGCTCTGTAAGAATTTTCCAAGACTTAGCCACTTTCCAGCTTGCTCGCCATTGTTTACTATATTTGGTACGTACCCTGGTTTTCATACTTTTGTAACATGGATTGATTTGAAATTTGCGCCACAGGATCCTCATGACCTAATTGCCCCGTTTAGACTGGCACCTTGTGCTGACTTGCTATTTATACCCTATTTCTAGAGATGACTTGCTATTTATAGTAACCGCTTGATTTCAAAACTTCTGCAACTCCATTTAACTTGAAACTTGACTAACGTGATCCTCATGGATTGACTGGCCTGTTCACACTAGTGTCTCGCGCTGACTTACTATTTATAGCCTGTTTCAGAAGTGACTTACTATAAATAGTAAGTGCTCAGATTGCCTTCAAATTTTACCAGTGGATTCCTTGAAAGATACTGATCGCAATAGAATACATCAGTTTTCGGAGATTCTGGAATTTTACCCCTTGGTTTGAGTCCAGAAGCTGGAAACCCTAATTGGACTTGCATGTTGCTCAAATGATATCCGTTTGACCCCGTTTTTGTTGTATGTCGCTTTGTTCTCGATACTAAATTGTTGGGGAGCTGCTGAAGTGATCCTACTCAAAATAGTAAGTGTCTGATAAAGTGATCAATCAGCTGTCGGATCAGTTTGCATGTCACATTGCCCAAGAGATCTCACAAAACCCAAAAAAACCCAGTAAACTGGACCACATGCGAGCATTGGCTAAAAATAGTAAATTCCTGAAAAATGATCATTTCTGCTAAAAATAGTTGTTGTAGGTGTTCTTTGCTTAGATGGGATGCATGCTAAATGTTTGATAAAATGTCATTGTTGTAGCATTCATTTCAGTCCAATAATTTGCATGGAAAATGTTTGCATTAATGTCATTTTCCATTTCAATTTATATTGAATCACTAGTATTCATGCCAAGTGTTTGTAGAAATGCTTATTGGCTGTAGGTATTAGTTACATGCATTTTCAGTCATCTATCTTAATTGAAAAAGCCAAAAAGAATGTTACCTTGCATCCTCAATTAGTTTCAGACTTTGGTACATGTTCATTTGAGTTCATTGAATGCATATTATCATCTTCTACATCAAAAATATTAAAAGGAAACTACAATCAGCAAGCACAGAAGTTGCAAGACAACTGTTTGACAATATTCCTTGAAGTTCATATCAGCAAATCAAGGTCAGCTTCTCAAGGGATATTACAATGGTATCAAAGCTATTGAACCTGCCAGCCTATTGGGTAGATTGGTTTTGGTATCAACTATTCATTTGCAAATCAGAAATTCAGTTGGGTTTCATGGCCAATTTTAGCAAGACAATAGAAGTTGTGATAGGAGCTTGGATTCAACAACAGGATAACATGATGGAAAGAATGAAAGAATGAAAGAATGGGAAAAAGGATTGGAAAAATTGGGAAATACTCTTCAGCAGGAGGTCACTAATGTTCCTCAAGAGAAATTATAAGTTTCATCTTCTCTTCAAGAGGATAGCATGCCATCATCCGATGTTTCAGTTGAACGGGGTGATGATGAGTACATGGAGCAGCCGGAGTCCTCTTGTATTTGGACACCTATTCAGGACATTGATGATTTTACAGATGGAATTGGTGCTGACCTAATTCCAGATCAGTGAGAGAACATACAGGACTTTGCAGAAAAAGAATATCAGGCACAATTAGAGGCTTCTCCTTATGGAATAGATGCTAATCATAGTCTGCACAGTTTGAGGAACCAGCTGAAGGTGAATGAGGGTGAAATTGTAGCAGCTTTATCTCATCCTGATAGAATGCACAAGCTAACTAAAAATCACCTTTGAATGATTTAGTTGGAAAGAAGACCAAAAGGAGATGAAACAAAGTCTGCTCATGATAGCTTGCAAGAAGTCAAAGAAGGCATGGGAACAATGAAGTCATGATAGCTTGCACCACCTTCTTAGCCTTGTTGGGATCTATTCAGATGCCTTGATGAGGAAAGAAGAGGAAGTTGATCAGCTCTCCCAAGTGCTTGAGGTCAGTAGGGATTCTTTGGTGAGTACCCAATTGGCACTTCAAGATTCTAAGAGACATGTTGATGAGCTTTGCTTAGAATTGAGCTTGGCTAGATGCACATCATGTACAGCAGAGACTCATTCATCTATGACAGCCAAGACATTGGTTGATGATAGTAGCATGAGCATTCACACTCAGGATACAGGTGCAGTGTTAGTTAGTGATGGAGGCAATACTCTCGTGAGAAGTTTGCTTGAGCTGCTAGTTGATAGTACTAATTTGAGGACAGCAGCAGTTGAGGTGGATAGATGGAGTTGGGATTGTCACCTTGGTGTTAGGGGATAGAGTGATGATGAGTTTTTATCATCTCTTGGCAGTGGTGATATCTTTGGCCCTATCATGGACTTGATTAGCAGACTACAAGGTGCTGTCCTTACCCATACCAGCAGCTTGACAGGTGTTGGTATATGTTTCTATGCACCTACGTTGGGCATCGTCCACATCCATAGGAGACCTCTTGGTATAGAATGGCTTGAGGAGGACATAGACACATCAGCATTGGCTGCAGATGCAAGTGTCATGGGTAATTTGAGCATTAGACTCTACATCGGCACTATAGAGATTGAGATTGGACAGCCTTATCAAGAGGATATGATTCCTTCTAGGTCTTGCATGTTGGACTTGGAGAGTGATCTTCATGATGATATCCTTCTCACTCCTAATAGTGAGTCAGGAAACTTGCAATTGCTTTCCGAGAGAGGACTTGATGGCATTCCTACACTGAGTTGTGAGTCTTCTTCTAATGATGGCAGTATTACATGGGATACTCTTGACTACTCAGGTATTCCATTGGCGCAGTTAGGAGAGGTTCACCTCGATTGCATCATGAGGTGTACTCATCAATTTGATTTCAGCCCACATACACAAGACTTGACTAAGTCATTGTTGGCACAAAGAGGTGGGTTGAATAAGGGATATTCGAATTCACTCTGTATGATATGTTTCCGTCTTCTGGTGACGAGTCCACGCTTAGCAAGTCTACTACTTTGTTCTCTCCTATTGATTGCTACTTGATTCAGGACTTAGAGACTTGCTACATTTTGGTGTTAGGGGGTATCAGAGTGGCACACCGGAAAGCGCTAGGTGTCGGCTTTCCAACGACATGGATGCATCAAGTTCATCACCATAGTTATGGGATATCTGAGTTCACTGATTAGCAGTCGGTAGAGATCCTTGTGCACAATTTATATAGAGATGATTTTCAGATTTGGAATCTAGGGGTTGACTTGTTGGGCAATTGCTTTCACAAAGTGACAAGGCTTGACAGTGATAGGAGCTTCAACTGCATACAGGAGTTGTTGGTTGGAGTTCTTCTCAGGACCATTTGGGATCCAAGTGGTTGGTGGACAAGCACAGATGATTCGACATTTGGGGATTAGATGATGTGGCAGCTGAGTTGGATTGGCAGTTGTGGATTGCTTGAGGGGAAACAATCTTTGCGAAGGGAGGACTGTCATGTCCCTGAATTGGAGGATTATTAAATTAATTATTTATTAAGTTACTCCAATAAAATATTATATCAAAAGGGATGACTTGGTATTTAATTAATTTAATAATAAAGTGACTTAAGTGACTCAAAATCAATATTATATCATAAAGTCACTTAAATAATTGTTGATGTGATTTTTATGACCGCACCAATTAGCAGAACAAAGTTGTCCGAAGGCTACTCCATTCTCTCTTGATCAAAGTATTCTGTGCGCTAAGATTGCGAGAAAGTTTGCACGTTCAACTCCAAGGTTCCGAAATACTTGGAATACCCTCAGTTGGTTTGATGTGAATTGCTGTTTTCACGAGGGGACTTACACAATTGTTCAAGATACTTGCAGTTAACAGTAGATGGATGATTGGAAGGGATTTATGCAATGCGGATGATTTAGCAATGTGGTACGTTCTCTAAAACTAACCAAAGAGGAACAGAAAGTAAATGAGTGTAAGGGTGAGAAGGTTCTAGATTCTATACTAAGGTGAGATGTGGGATCGATCTTAACAGCTTCAACCAAACTCTATTCCACCTCCCGTTGGACAGCTTACACAAAGTAGGTGCAATCTTCAAAGGGATAGCAAGTAATTTTCAAGTTACAACCCAGTATCAAGATACTGTCAAAACGACGCATACTAAGGCATGAGCTACAACTGAAGTTAAGTTTATGAAATGCTCCAGTAGACCACGCAAGGCAAACTTGCCGTCAGCAAGCCGCTAGTGGTATGGAATGAAACGAAGTGCCTTGATCAATGCCACACATCCACAGCTACTATCTACTTGCATGAAATGAAAATGCTACTTTAAACTATTTTACGCTACTTGGATTCAAGGGGATGAAGAAACCTTGCTAGCTATCCACAATGAAGACAAATTTCACCATCAATGAAAAGATCTATTATGAAAGTGTTACACAACAATCTCTTGCGAAAGCTTTCAAAGAAAACTTTCCTTCTCCAAACTATGCTAAACTATCAAGCAAAATGTCTACTCTGCTCTACTCTCTAGTCTGATCTCCAATCTCTAGTTCTAATTCTAATGAGATACAAATGAGGGGGACTCCCCCTTTTATAGATAGCCCAGTCCAAAGGACGGCTAGGGTTACAATCAAAAGAATGGCTAAGATTAAGCCACCTCAGCCCTAACCCTAAAAACTGCCAGAATGGGGAGTGGTACATTAAATGAATCAAAGATTCCCACTCACTCCCAAAATAGTAAAGGCAATTAATGCCCACAATCAGTCTTCTAGAAGATCATCGTCCAGTAGTGCATTCCCATTCTCCTTCTCTCTGGCTGCAAACTCAATGAACCTGCCAAGTACAGCCTCAACCTCCTGAACTGAAATGGGTGGAATGCAATCGAGCTGGAACTCTAACACCGTGACTGACGATTCATGCCGTGCACAAGATTTTCTCCAAGCGACTAGGGAATCCTGTGTGCTTTGGATCAAGCTAGAGAAAGTGGAAGTGTTCTCAAAGTCATCTTGTACGAAGGTCTTCACCTCTGAAAAGAAAGGCATCAGCCTACCCCTCAAATTATCAACAGTCACCTCATCTGGATTCAACTGCCTAGCAATTATAGCCTTGAAAGTATTCTGGACTCCATCAATGATATTGGCCATAGCCTTCCGTACTCTAGTTGAATCCGCCTGTGCTGCGTCGAAGAAACCACGTCCCGTGATTGCTAAAGAATACCATCTAGAAAAGTCATACCTGTCATTCTCCTGAATGACCCCTCCATCAATCAACAACCGCAAAGGAACATGTCTCAATGCCTCAAGACGCTGAATTACTTTGCTTTGATAAACAAAAGCATCACCCCAGGCCTGATCAACTGCCTCCATCCATGCCAAAATACTAGAAGCCTGCTGAAAAGCAAGAGCAAGGTCTTCCATAATTTTTTCTGTCTCAACAAGAACTCCCATGACCCACTTATCTGCCTTTGTGCCATCTTCCCTAACTCCAACAAGCCACTGATTGACTCTCTAGGTATGTTAGCTAGAAGCTCTATTGCTGGAATCTCCTGCCCACGAGGAGGAGACAACTACTGCACATATCCTATCAAATCCTTATGCTCTCTTTTCAACTTCTTGTACTTTCCTTCCTTTTTAAATAATCTGTCCTTGAGGGCGTGGGAGGAGTTATCACACTCCTCTACAATCTGTGCACCTGTGGGGTGTCCTAACTCCAGAGTTGTGACCACATAGTTTTCGGGTACTGCTTCATCTCGGTCATAATCAACCTATGGCACTGCCATGTGAAGGGTGCGGGAACCATCCTCATCAGTTGATATCTTTGAAAACTGTGGCTTCAATCTCATCCTATCTCTTCACTGGGGCTTCTTCTCATCCTATCTCTGAGCCAATCAGGTACTGTATATTGTATATCAAATGGCTGTTGTTCTTGTGCCTCTACTTCTCGGACTTGTTCAACTTCTATATCATTCTGGTGAGGCTCATCGTCCTCAAGTGGTTGAGTATCTCCTGAAACTATATCATCATCATCTAAAGCCGCCTCTAATTCTTGCTGAAACTGAGGGTCAGTAGTAGTACCCTCATCATCTTGCTGATCATCTCTAGTAGGTGCGTTGACGCTCTGGCCAACTGACTCTCTCCGTGGTGGCTGATTATCTTCTTGTACCGCTTGCACCTGATTCAATGCATTTCTTTGATCAACAAATAAAGAAACCTCCTGTATGCTTGGAGAACGTGTCTCCAATGGCATGGGTGATTCAACTACAACTCTTGGAGGTTCCGGCTGAACAGGCTCCTGCCGAACTGGCTCTTTCCTTCTAGATTTCGGACCTCGTGTGATTTGTTTCTTCCTGCTAGTGGTGGGTGTCCTGTGATCTCCCATCAAATTGTAAGTCAATGCAATCGACCTACTCTTCAACCTGCTCACACATCTGTCAACCCATGCTCTAGTAAATGTCAAGACTGGAATGGAAAGTGTGTCCAAGTCAGCAACCTCTGGTTCTGACCAATCCGGAAGTGGAAATGGAGTATCTCTCACTGCTTCATAATCTGGATGGACAACGTCCATGTCCTCATCTACCTGATCTGGTACCGGAATGACTTCACACTCCCTGATCATGTTTATTGGCAACCTAGAGAACACTCTCTTCCTGACTTCAGCCTCGTCCGATGCATCAGCCCAATAATCCTCAATATTTGCCTTATGTTTAAATTCCTCTGACAGTACCCATTTGATGTTATGCGGATCATAGTGCTGTCGGCTAGTGTGATATGAAAAGTGATAAAACTAAAGCTCGCTCTCGGCTTCTCTAGCTGCCTGTAATGAAGGACACACTTCATTGGAATTGCCCATGACAATTGGGAAGTCAACACCTCCCTTCTTTTTCTTCTCAATCTTATCGTAGGCAACCAATTGCCTAGATATCTCTAACATCAATATTCTGTTGGTTGGGTACTTAGGCAGTCTATATGGATATGAAGAAAATCCTTGCAGCCTTATGTAAAAAAACTTTGGAAATTGTATAAACCAGCACCCATACCTCTCAATCAATTCTTGAGCTTCCCTCGAGATCCTATGATGCATTCGCTCCTGAAGCAATCTCGTGATGTGCATGGTGAAGGCGTCATTGACACGCTTGTAATGAGTAGTACTTGTCAAATGTAACTGCGGACAAGGCTCATGAATTTTAAACTGATGAGAACCATAGCCAACAGGCTCCTTATATGAAATTCCTCTATATTTCGTCATACGGGCCAGCATGTAAATGATGTAAGAGCCCATATAGAACATCTTCATTCTTCTCAAGCTCAGGAGTTGCTCATGCAAATTGTCATTGATCATTTCAGCCCAGTTGACGTACTCTTTTCCTTCCAGCACGAGGTTGATGTAATAGAACATCCATGGCTCAAAAATAACCGACTACGGGCAGCCTCCAACTCGACTCAGCATCATGATAAGATCACAATACTCCTGCTTCAAGTCATCTGCTATGATTTGTCTCGGCAGCTTCGTACGAGAAGGCTTGGGGTTGCTCATCCAGTGAGTATTGATTGTCTCTGTACATCTCTCAAATGCAGAAGCATACATTCGCTCAACTCGCTCCCTCGATTTGTAAATCATGTTCCTATGCACTAGGATTCCAAAGGCTTCACCAATGGCAGCAGGAGTGAGGTTGGCGAGCACTTGACCATCTGGTGACATGATTGACCTGTGATCCTTCTCATAGTAGTTGGCGCACTCCATCGTCAACTCCGAACACTGAATGGCTGGTGGGAAACCGGCAGCTGCATATAACCCACTTTGAACAATGTTGTGTGAAGTGTTCGAAGGTCAATGATTACCAATCCCCAGCATTCAATTCTTGAAAGTCTCTAAGTTAACGGAGCCCAAGTTTGTATCCGCCAGCTTGCCTAACTTCGAAGTAAACTTTGACTCCGTCAAGAAAGACTTGCTCAGCTTCTTTATAACAGCTTGCCTGGATGCACCATTGTTATCCTTGCCAGTCGTTCTTGCTTCAGCCATCTGCAAAAAAATAAACATCCATTAGCAAATTAACTTAGAAAAATAAATAAAGTACTTTGCAGGGCTGCCAATCGACTTCAAAAAGTTGCACTATTATTTCTCGTTTGCAAACCTCAACTTCTCCTTCAACAGACTTCGAATTATCAACCACTTTAGGAAAGTCTCAGCAATTTTCAACTTCAGCAACTTAGCTAGCTGCAGCAACTTCACTCTTGTAAATTCGCACTTCTTCAATCAGCAAATCAGCAAGTGCGCACTTCCTTAGTAACACTTAGCTTCAGCAATATTCTTTTTCAAATTGAAGTTTCTTCAATCAACTTTCAGCCACAAACTTTCCTCAAGCAAATTCAAACTTCAGTCTCAGCAACTTCCAACGCCAACAACTCACTCTTCAGCTTCAAAAATTTGAACTTCTTCAACACTTGCAGCCTTAGCAACTTTTAGCTTCACACTCAACTCAGCTTCAGACCCAGAGCAAATTCGAATTCCTTCAATTGGTGAGGAGAAATGAAAAACTTCTCATTTTTTATAGCAAAAATCGAATTCTAGAAGGAGCTAAGTATAGCCAGTGCATTAAATCTCCACTACTCCATTTCAAGAATTCGAATTTTCCCTCTCTGGTATTTTCAACATCTGGAATCTTATTCTTCTAGAAGTTCAGCTTTGACTGGCATCTTTTGAATTCACTTTCAAAATTTTTTAATTTAAATTCATCAATTTAACAATTTCCATTCGCCAGCCGAAGTTCTGTCTTGCAAATTTTAAATTTTAATCACCTCTGACGCTCTGGAAAATTCATCTATGAAGAATTCAATCAAAAATATCTAGGCAATTCACTTTGAATTCATCATCGAAGCATTTTCCTTTCAAAAACCATTTTGTTCAAATTTTCCTTAGAAAATTTTGAAATTTTCCCTTAGGAAAATTCATAATTCGAGCACCAATTAAATTCTTCAAGCTGAAGGCCTTGGCAAAGTGCGGAAGACATGGAAATCCATTTCTCATCGAAGATCATCAGTACCCAGAAGAAAATTTTCTCGAAAACATGATGAATCCATGGGTGCACAACGAACGGGTTCATTTAAATTTTTAAAAATTTTGAACCTTAGAAAAATATTATTCAATCAATTTAAATCCGTTCTTCATCTTTGTGAACATCCTATGTTGCTCTGACTCAAAGAATTTTTAAATTCATCCTGCAATGCTAGCATCTTCTGACTTCATCACTGGAAAATTCATTCATGCTCCAAGAACAATTTCATCACCTTCAAGTCCAGGCGTGATTTTCCTAAGGAAGAAATTCTTTGTGCCTTAAAATTTTTTTTACTCATTTAGCATTTTGAATCTTTTGCCTTAGAAAATTTATTCATTCTTCAATCCATTATTTCTGTGAGAAAAATTTTATTTCATCCATGCTCATTTGCCAGTGGTGGAAATTTTATCATCACTTGGAATATTTTCCATTTTAAAGCACATATCATGCCTAGCATACTTTATTTTATTCACCACCTTGTATTTTATTTCACACTTCCATTACTTTAGGCGCATTTAGCTTATTAGATTTCCACGCCTAGTAATATTCTTCATCTCCACTTCCAACACCTAGGATCAACTTTGTTTTCACCACGCCTTGTATTTTACCTCACCACCTTAGGCGCAAATGACATTTGAAAAAGAATATTGACTACGCCTAGCATATTTTATTCACCCTTTACCTCTAGCGCATTTCACACATGCTGAAGGATGAAACTTCACCACGCCCAGCATTATTATTCATTTCCACTTTCAACGCCTAGGTTGATATTTTATCTTCTTCTTTACCTTGTTTACCACCTTACATTCACCTTTACTCACTTCAACTTGGGCGCATATTAGCATGTGTGAAGGATTACCCTTGGGCTTCCTTATTTTTGTCTTCACATGGCCCCATTTGGGCGCATTTGAGCCTAGGAGGAGGATGAAAGTTTGTTGACTCTTTGACTGGCTATCCTTGGGCGCATTTTGGCAAATGTGAAGGACGAGTTTCATACTTAGCATCTTGCTTGCATGTGAGGGCACATTTTGGCATATGTGAAGGATAAACTTCATTGACCTCTTTGACTTTCTTGTTGCATGGGCACATTTTTCCATAGGAGGTGGATGAAAGTTTTATAGTTAGAAAATTTTGCTATCAACCCTTTCAAAGTGGGCGCATTTTACCTAGGCTGAAGGATGAAGCTTGCCTTAGAATATTTTCAAGCATGAGGTCTTGCATGAGGGCACATTTAGACAAGGCAGGAGGATAAAGATCAACACTTAGAAAAATTTTCTGACTCCAGCTGAAGGTGGGCGCATTTTCTTAGTGGTGCAGGATGAAGTTCCAGACTTAGTCACTTTTTCTTCGGCTTTGCCAGTTCCTCCATGCCTTACTATAAATAGTAAGCCTTTTAATTCTCACACTTCGAAAGCTCAAATCGTTTTGAAATTTTAGACACTGCATCTTCACGACCTTGTTGGCCTGTTGACATTGCTATTTCGGGTTGTCCTGCTATTTTTAGCCCATTTCTGAAGGTGGTTTGTTATTTATAGTAACTGTCTGCTTCTGATACCTCCACAACTCCGTTTGACTTGAAGTTCGAATGATGCGCTCCTCACCACGTGACCTGCCTGTCGACATCGACGCATGCTGCCGAATTGCTATTTTTAGCCTGTTTTCTAAATGACTAACTATAAATAGTAAGTGCTCCGTTTGACTTTAAATTTTACCAGCATATAGCTTGAAGGATGCTGATCGCGGTGGTATACACCGGTTTTTGAAAATTTTGACTTTTTACACCTCTTTTTGGGTCTCGAAACTGCAAACCCTAATTCATCTTGCATGCATATCAAATGATCTCCATTTGTTCTCGTTTCTGCTGCATTGCGATCAGCTCGTGATTCTGAAGTGTTGGGAGGCAGCTGCCAGAATGCATCTGCTAAAAATAGCAAGTTCCTGAATGAGTGATTATCCCCATTTGCATGTCACATCACTACGAAGCTCTTGAAAAACCCATAAGGAATATGCAGACATGCAAAGAAAATCCTGACATGCAAACCCTAAAAATAGCCTCCGAAGACTGAATTCTGAAAGTTGTTATCTCACTTTGCATGTTATACTGTCGCGAAGGTCTCTGAAAACCCAGAAGGGATCTCCAAACATGCGTTGAAAAACTCTGCATCTAAGCCCTGAAATCTGCTCCGGAAGCTGAACTGCTAAAAATAGCAAGTTGTCCGTTTTAGCTCAAATTTTGCATGCGAGTAACTTGATGTGTTCTGAATGCAGTGTGTTTGCTAAGACCTCAAAAATGTTGACGGAATGCCTGGAATTACACACTTACTAAAAATAGTAAGTTGTCAGAAGCTGATGAAATTTCAATGGAAGCCTGCTGGAAGCACACTGACAACAGTGTTAGTCCTTATTTTCAATTCATTCACCTTGCTTGACCTTGAACTGACTAGGAAAGTACAAACCCTAATTCTCAGACTTGGCCAAAATTCACGTTTAAACTCAATGGCGGAGACATCCCTCAAAAGGCAGATAGAAAAGAAACCGATAGAGAGAGAGAGAGAGAGAGACAAAACCAAATCCAAAAAAAAGACCAGAATGGAGCAAAAATTAGGGGTCCCCATCTTGAATGGGACGATGTGTGAAAAGGTCACAACAATAATGAAATAATATTATATTCTAGAAGCTTCTGGAAAAATGAAGGAGAAATCTATTTAAGGGCTAAGCATTTGAGCATACTTAGATTTTATTTCTTACATACCTGTGTGGTATAAAGAGAGCTTGAATGCTTTCATTGCCTGAGGGTTTGAAGACTCTAAGGTGTCAATTTCGGTTGTGAAATATCAACCCTAGTTGGATAGTGGAGGGAGATACTTCAGTCTTTCTTATTGAGATAATTGCAACCATTTGAGAACATTTTTGCAGAAGTTGGGTGAGTTATTTGAAGTCTGTAATTTTGTTTCAGTTTGCAGACCAGCCATGGGAGGAAATGCATTTTCATTCATTGCTCTTCACTAAGGAGACAAAATTTTGTAGGCATTGAAGGGATCAATTCCTTTCCAGTTGGGAATCATTTCTATAACAATTTTGGAGGCCAATACTGCTGCATTTATTTATACAAAAAAGTTCTTAGGCAAGGGCAGGGGCGTCTTTTCTAGAGAGCGGCGATTTCATCAAGGAAGCCACAATAAATTCAAGGAAAAATCAGAGGTTGTTGTCTTCTCATCTACTGTTCATTTCCAGCCTCAAAATCAGGTTCCTTTTGATGTTTACACATATAGTTGCATTGTAAGTCTGCATACTAAGTCTGAAAATTGTTGGCAGCCATTATAGCCTTTGTGTGAGCAAGTTTGTAATAAGAAATCAGTCACTGGCATATATGTTGCAAATAGATTTTGTAATCAATTTCCTATCAGCAATAGAGGAGTTTGGGATTGCAAAGTGTTTGAGATAATAACCTTCTTGCTGTAGGTGTTCTTTGCTTACATGGGATGCATGCTAAATGTTTGAGAAAATGTCATTGTTGTAGCATTCATTTCAGTCCAATAGTTTGCATGGCAAATGTTTGCATTAACGTCATTTTCCATTTCAATTTATATGGAATCACTAGTATGCATACCAAGTGTTTGTAGAAATGCTTATTGGCTGTAGGTATCAGTTACATGCATTTTCAGACATCTATCTTAATTGAAAAAGCAACAAAGAATGCTAGCTTACATCCTCAATTAATTTCAGACTTTGGTCCATGTTCATTTGAGTTCATTGAATACATATTATCATCTTCTACATCAAAAATATCAAAAAGAAACTACAATCAGCAAGCACAGAAGTTGCAAGACAACTGTTTGACAATATTCCTTGAAGTTCATATCAGCAAAACAAGGTCAAATTCTCAAGGGATATTACAAATATAATCGATGCCAAAGATAATTGAAAGGTATTGAGGGAGATATATAAACCCATATACTCTAGCAATCTTGTATATGCACGAAAATACTATTTCAATCAACATCACATTGCATTGTCTTGACAACCGCAAATATCATATGCTCTGTACTAAATATAATACCCAACACAAAAGCGGCAGCATCATTGAATATGAACAATGGTATGCAAATGCCGATAGTGGGGCATTTGAAAGCTCTTGCAGCAATGTTATTTTTATGATCAGTGATCTTTATAATCCTGGACTACCAATGCCATTGTACTCCGATCTTCCTCTCGTCGCTTCTTCCAAAGAACGAGTCCTGCCAACCAAAGGTTTGAACATAAACCTGCAGGTTTGAATCTACAACACATCCACATTCAATACCTCTTCATATAATCATTCCGCCTTGGTGAACAATGTAAAATGAGATTTATTAAAATGATCCCGTTTGGGTTTCCGTTCAGACATGATCTTCAAAATCTAAGAGGTTTCATTCTCAGAGGCCCGATTGCAAAAGTTTCAACTCCATACAATCTCCCATGATAAAAACCAATTCCCTGAGCAATACTTTATTCACCAACTTTCAGTTTTGTAAACTGAATTATTATTAAGGCTATATTAAGAATATCATTTATTCTTGTTATTAATTAAATATTTAGTTAATTATTTCTCCAAAGTCCTTTGGCCTTAGAAGAATGGGAACATCACAGTGTACTAAAAAGTGGGGACATCACAGTCTTTCTACAAGACTTTGTTGCACAAATCGTCAAACTTCAGGTTTACATTGGTGGATGTGATATTGAGTGTTTAGATGAAAAGATCATATGATTGTGGTAAGCTTTTCAGCGTTATAACCACCATATATTTTGCTTCCATCTTGCGACTTATGGAAAAAAATTAATCACAAATATCTTTGATCTTCATCAAGTGATCTTGCAAGGACATTTTCTTGTCCATCGTGATCGAGAACAACATATTCTTCAAGAAGAAGGCCTTGCCTTTATCTAACGTCTCATGCAAACCTCACATGTTGAGCACACAATGATATTGAGGGGGGGTGAGGGGAGGTTGGGGTGAATCAATATCTTACAATCTTTTACTTTTCAAAATTTAACCAATCACAATTAAAACCATTCAAATAAGATATAGCAATTAGGAACACAATGAGAACACAAGATTTGCGTGGAAACCCTTTCGGGAGAAAACCACGGCACAATATTGCATATATATTATAGTTTAATCATCTTCTTCTTGTAGGCTCCAACCTACTATCAAAGTTCCAAATATCAATACCAACTAAGCTCCAACTCAGCAAGCGGCTCCAACCTCTACTTGATAGGCTCCAACCCCCACACACAAATTGAACTTCAACTCAACAGGAGGCTCCAACGTTAACTTGGTAGGCTCCAACCTATTGGAGACTCCAACCCCACACACAAACTGATCAAAACTTCCTTCCTTATAAATCTGATCACAAATCTCAAATCTGATCCAATTTCAAATCTAATCCAATTCATGAACTTTCTCTTCAAATCTAATCCACACTCAAATATCACTATTTTGCACAATACCTCTCACAAATCTGATCCAATTTATGCACCAATTATTTTCACACAACTGATCATAATAATGGCAATATCTTCACATAAACTTCTGCCTCACAATCTGCTTTAAATTTTCTTTCCAATCTGCTCTTTTACTTGGAAAAATATATCATAAAAAATTTTCTTTTCTCAATATCAATACTCTTTGTATATTCTGATATACATCTGAATTACACTTCACTTTTTTTTTGGATCTGCTTTTATTCACATAAATTTCATTGAAATTGCTGTCTTCTAACTCCACATATTTTTCATTATTTATATTATCTCAAGGTAGGTAATGGACACACCTTTTCCCAAATAACACAACCTCTCACATGAGATGTGACTCTTTAATTTATTTTCTGCTTCTTATTTATTTTTATATCTACAAATCTAAAGTGAGAAAAGACATCATTTTGAATGGTCATGACCTTTCTCAAATATTCATCGCTGCCCTTTGCTAATTATAATTTTTGCCACTTTAATCCCTGCCTCTTTCTTCAATAATTAATTGCTGACGTTCATTCACATAACTATTGCTCATTAATTGCTATGTAATATAAATTACTTCCTTAAGGTAGGTTCACTGCTCTTTATTAATTAATATGAATCTCTTCCCTTAACAAAATGAATCACCACTTTTCTTAAATTTAATTGCTGCATCCTTTCAAATTATGATAGCTGCTCTTATGATGTTAATTGCTGCCATAATTACTGCCTTTTAACTTGGGCGATTAATTAGCAGATTAAGGTCGGCCAGATTTAAGTAAATTAATTTAATTCTCTTTGATCTAGTGTTCCATGGGGACGCGTCCAGCCCGCCCCCCCCTCCCCCCCCCCAAAAAAAAAAAAAAAAGAAAACCCCATGTTTCCTAGACGTCCCCGTCTCGGAGACTTGGAGACTTTGGGGGAACATCCCCCCACCAACGTCGCTGTCTCCAAGATGCCATTAATACTTCGAGGATGTTGGGGTGTCTTCAAGACGTCTAGGGGACTCCTAGTTGCCTCCAGACTGTCTCAAAGATGCCCAAGCATCTCCTACAACCAAATGACCAAAAACAAATATTTTTATAAAAATCAAATTTTATGTGCCCAAGGCCAAACCCTAATAGCTTATTCGCCCCACCCAAACCCCACAAACTCTATAAAACTGCCTCCTACCCTCATTTTAATTCACAAAAAACAAATCAACAAGAAGCTAATAGTATGATTGTTAGAGTGAAAGCTGCAAGTGTAAGGTGAAAGAGTGAGAATGAAGAGCAAGAGGGTTTAGGAGGAGCAAAATGAAGGGCAAGAAGAGGAGTGATGTCAAGTTAATGTTCACTTCAAAATTCAAAAGCTAAAAACTAGTTTTCCAAAGTTTCATTTGTAATTCTTATACATCTTTTTGTAACTATTTTTTCAAGTAATATATGTATTTCATTGTTGTCACTCTTCCACTACCCCACCACCGTCCCCCTGCCGTCCCCAAACTTAGGCCCTTGGTCCCCCCATCCCTAAAACTCATCCCCATGTCTCCCCATCAAGGAACTCCATGAAACTATGCTTTGATCGCTGCCTCTTATAAGATATTATAATCTTAAACACTAGCTCTTATAATATATTGTCTTGTAATGATGAGAGTTTGCTACAGAACCTTATAATTGAGTCAGCCATCTAATGACAATAAATCTTGTTCCTTCTTATGATTCAACCTCCATAAGTTTTAAATTTGATTTGCCTTCTTTATAAATTATAGTCGCTTCACCATGTATAATAATCTAACTTTAAGCTTATATAGGAATCATCCTTTGTTTATTCCTTCAAGGTGAAAATCGGCCCAATAGGTAGAAGTTTAAATCTTTAATTTGAACTTCATTATAAACTTCATATCTCTAATCTATATTTCCTTATGTATGACAACATTCAATCAATCTCTTCATTCTTCCATTGACATTAATGACAACTATTTCTTGTCTATTTAATAATGACCACCTTCTTGACATCAATGACATCATTGTCCACCTTTGACATCAATGACTACATTTCCAACATCACAAGTGCATCCAAATCTCTATAGAATTTTTGCCTAACGGAACCTCCGAAAGCATTGCATTTATTATTCATAATTTCATGAGCATGATGTGTTCAGAATTACACTTGTCAAACTTGTCCGGGTCTTTACCTACATCTATTGCACGAATGTACGTACTGAGGCAGCAAGAACGATCTAGTTGCGGCACCTATACTCAAAGATCATGAGCATCCATTGTTTCCAGGTGTTATAATTTTTGCCAATGGACCTCTGGCTGCCTTCCAACATGATGTTGGGCAATGAAGCCATCCCTCCCACAATTCAAAATCATGGAAAACAAAGAAACTCGCTGCTGTTAGAAGGACCACTAAAATTTTTGGGGAAAAAATTGCAAAACCTGAGCAGCAAAGTAAAAAAACCCATGATTTTATGAAAAAAAAAGAAAAAATTCTAGAAAAGATTACAAAAAAACTTGGAAATAATTTGACAATTTTCGAAAAAATATACCAAAAAATTGAAAAAAATCTAAAAATATCTACAAAAATTCCACAAACAGCCCTCGATTTTGTACAAGTTTGCCATAAATGTTGAAAAATTACGATTTTTCTAAAACAATTATCAAAAAATAGGTCTTAAGACCTTGTGCCATAGTTGGCAAACTCACCAAAAACTCAGTGAGTCTTGAAAAACTTGTCAAGTTTTCTAGCCTGGGAGTACTCCCCTGGTAAACTCACCGAGTTTTTGGTGAGTTTTGGCCAGAAACTCAACGAGTCAATGGCAAAAGCTTGTCGTGAATACATACACCAGGCCACCGCAGCAAAAAAAAGCATCATAAAAAAAAAAAACTCTAAACTTGACAAAAAAAATCACCAAATACATCAAAAATGCGAATCACAAAAAGAATGCAAAAAAAAAATTGAAAAAAATAGTCAAAAAATTCATGATTTTGCCCTATAAATGCATAAATGCACCTCACACTTCCTCACATAGCACTTGGAAAGCAATTCTTTTTCATAAAAAAGTGCCAAATACCTAATTTCCCCCTTAAGTGATAAAATCATGAAATGGTGTGCGGCAAGAAGTTTTATGTGGTTTCAAAGGTCTTAATTTGAACTTGATGTTGGGGGTTGTTGTAATGTCCCCTTTTTCATGAGCAATGTAGTTTAGAGGAATTAGCCTATTCCTAATCCTCGTAGACTAATGGGGCTTGATGAGAGGGTCGTTTGGCAAATACCCAGTTGTTTGGTTGGCTCATTTCGCGACTTCATGAAGGTTTTCCTAGTATCATCATGGATATTTCTATTTTTGGAAACGATATTTTTATATTATAATGTTATATTGCACTTTAGGAGTTGGGTTATATTTTATATTATTATAAAGTACAATATTAAAATATTATATAATAAAATAATATTCCTTCTAGAAGCTGACTTGGAAAAGTTCTAGGAGGCCGACCTATTGAGGAAAAAGAATAAAGAGACGTGAAGAGCTCATTGTCTAACATCCAGAATTTTTGTTGATGTTTGATGTTTTCAGTTGTGGACCCTAGGGTTTCTACAGTTGTCTTTGGCCATTGAGAACGAAAACTCTCAATTGGTACGCAATTTTGAGGGTGTGAAATATCACCTGAATTATTGTAAAGTTGAGGAAGTTGCTTCAGACTTTCTGCTTGTACTTCAACGCAAAATTTCATGGCCTTTGGCCAAATTTTAGTTGTATCAATTTGAATAAATCCATTGGTGAAATTTGGAGACATTTTGGTGATTGGAGTCTTCATTCTTTGGAGGTCGATTTGCATTGTGCATATTCAGATTTTCATATCAGACATTTCCAAAATTCTGACATTTTACTTCAAACTTCATTAGTTTGCATTTTTTATGCTAAAGTCTTGCATGATACGACTTGGAGTTTAATTGGAGGCATTTTTGGATTGGGGCTTCATTATTCAAGAGTTCGATTGCATCATACTTTGTTACCAGCAGTCTAGTATTCATTTTCAGACTTTTTGCATCAGCACTTGGAGTCCACATTTTCACTCCTGGGGGCTCAATCCTACATCAAACTCACCTTTCAGTTGGAGCATTTGATTCTTCATGGGTTGGAGATCATTTTGGGAGCTTGAGGAGACTATTAGTAGCTTATATATATTTATTTTCTGAGGTCTGCTAGAACAGGGGCGAATTGGACTGAGAAGCTCAAATAAATTCATAAAAATTCATACACTTGTCTTTGGCTTATGGGTATTGGAGCAATCAATTTCTAGAGGATGGACAATGATGTTTGGTCATTAAAATTAGAGGTTGCAGCTGCTATATTTTATTTTTGAATTTTGAAATCTCCAGCAGGGGCGGCTAGGGCTGAGACATCATCCATCACTCATAAGGTGCTCTCATCCTTTGTTCTTGTTTGCTACTTCATCTCCAATCCAAGGCGACTACAAATACCAGGTTTCCATGTACATTTTCATAGTTGCATTGATCATATGATATCATTAGTATTGCTGTTGTAGATGTCCATTTGCTTCAGACTTTGCATTGTACTTGTTTCATGAACACAAGCCAAGAGTCTTGGCGTCTACATATCCTATTGTACTCAGAGATTTCATATAATAAAGGAGTAATAAGTTGCAGGTCTATTATTTGAAGATATGTCCATGTTCATGATGATAGAAGTTTGCATGCCAAGTGTTTGGAAAAATGCCAATAGGCTGGAGATGTTATTATCAGCATAGTAGTTGCATACCAACTGTTTGACAAAATACCAGTTGGCTGTAGGTGCATGTTTTTACACTTAGAAGTCATTGATATGCATTGTAGATGACTTATAGAAGTCATTCATGCCTTTGGATGTTAATTTATGCATAGTATTGAATTTCAAGCATTGGAAGCATTCAATAATCAATTTTCAAAGAACATATCAGTCTGATCACATAAACCAGCAAGTTGGGAGGTTGCAAGTGAATTGTTTGACGATATTCCTTGAGCTCTTTATTAGCATTTTGAGGTCAGTTTGAGCTAGGCTCATTACAATTGAGCCCCTTGACCCTGCCTTGTATCACAACAGGGAGCGTGCTAGGGACGCTGACCTCGGACCCTATGAGGGGCATTGCCTCTCAACCCTGTTGGGGGCACTGCCCCCAGACCCCCACGAGAAGTGCTGCCCCTCGACCCCACTAGGGGAATTGTCCCCAAACCCCTACGAGGGGCACTACCCCTCAACCCCATTGAGATCTCCACTCCTAGACCCCCAGTAGTTATTGGGATCTCTTCTCATATAAGAAATTTGATTACAATGAGCGGAATTGTGAGTGGAGACTAGAATCGACAACTTAGACAATTATCTTTATCACTATCATAATATCATTGATTAGAACTTCTCAAGTTTTCACTAGACTACAACAGTGAGCACAGATTAGAACCTCTCCCCAAGTTTTCACTAGACTAGGATAGAGGAAGATGTAAAATGTTGTAATATGCAATTTATGAATTACGATGATGATTTTCGAAGACAATCATCATAAATTTATAATAGTTGCTAAGTAACTATTGTATCAGGGTTTTGCATGATGATGTGATTTTGAAATATGCTAACCAATTTTTTTTCGATGAATTAACACACATAACCAGCACTTAATCAACTCGGTTAGCGTTAGCTCCAAATAGAAATCTGAACTTGAAATGAAAACTACTCAACGTCAAGAATGTGCACTCAAGATCCCACTGAGGGCGAGGTGCTAACATATGACGGAGTGTTGAATTTGAAAACTAGAAACTGATAGGCGGATAACCAGCCATGAAAAGCATTTCCTCACTACCACCAAACAGTGGGGGGAAAAGATTACAATTAAAACAATTCATCCGCTGCGGCGGGCATCCACAGAGTGGTGGGAATACTCCACTTATTCAGTGGGTGAGTTTACAACAATTATTAGGCAGCAAGCCAGCCTTTAAATCCACTCTTCCACTTATTAACGTGGGGGGAATACTGTCCACACAACCACTTATAACGTGGGGGGAAATTACAAACAAGATATAAGTTTATTCTAAAACTCAACCACTCAATTGTGGGAGTGTAAAACAGATATAAAATTGCAGCAAGTAAAGGAAGAGCTGTTAGTACTACTAACTAGCTTTACAAAGAATAAGAACAGCTGCAAATAGAATAGATAATCTTCCAAGAACATTAAACAGTTAGAGTATCACTTCCTCTAACATTTACAATGATATAAGATGAAGAATTGAAGCTCAAACCAGCATTATATCAAAAACTAACAAGTCTGATATAAAAATCTGCAATCTGGAAATGTCTATCAGCAAACAGCAAACTCATAAAAATGATCACAACTCCTTCAATATACCTCTGAATTGAATGAAACGAAATGCAAAGTCTCTTTGGAGGATAGGCGCCCAAACTCAAACCACAAAACTGCATCAAAACTCATGATATTATTTTGCACGAATCCCAAAGCACTCTCAAGATGGTACGGCCCTCAAGAGGGGCGATTTCTCTTGCTAAAAATCAAATACTTGGAATTAAATTCTGAAATTCTCCAAATATGATCGCCATTAGCATAGAATTGCAAGGATCAAATACCCATAACCAAAATAAATTCACATCAAAAGCTGTAAATGAAAAACACCTTCAGCTGTATATACATCAGCAACATTAAAACTGAAATTCTCACCAAAATTCACCAACTTTGAAGCACAATCTGCTAGTCTGATTGAGAAGCAGCAATAAGACCAACTAGGTGTTGTCTTTCAAACACGAAATTGGATTGGAACTAGGAGGTAAGCATCCCTCGAAGTATTAAACAAGTTGTCATTTTGACAGCATAACATTAGCATAAACATTGGATAATCAGCTCTTCAAACAGCAGCAATATATAAGCTTTTGTTGGCAAATGAAGCAACAAGAACTCTTCAAATTCCAAGAAGTTGAATCACTTCAACTTCCAAAAAGGACGCCACCTTTTTGCCTTTTACTTTTTGAAATAATAAAATATCATTCAACTTCCCCTTTAGGCATCCATTTCATATTGCAACAATAAAGCATTTATTAAATAATTAAATACTCACTTGACCCCTTTATGTCCCCTTCTTTAAAACAACTTGAAGTCATCAAGCCTAGGCATGGGGTACAACTTCAAGACATGAAAATTGACTAAGTCTGAAACTCAGTCCAAGGAGAAAACCAAACCCAAAGCCAAACTAAGACTGATGGATAACAAGATGACTTGAGTTGAACTGCTGATGATGCCACTGCCAAAATTAGACTTACTAAAAATAGCCACGCCAAAAATAGTAAGTTTACCTCAAAACCAACAAAAAGCAGAACGAGCTGGAAGCAAGACTTAATGAAAGCTAACAACCGAACCACGCCAAAATTAGTATTTACTAAAAATAGTAAATACCTAGAAATGCCACAAACCTCCAAGCAAGGAAACCCTAATTTCACTTTTGATCAACCTACGGATTTCCGGAAATAGGCTATCAGTCAAAGAAGAGCGTATGGCCAAAATGGGGACATTACAGATTTTGTACTCAATTTGTATTCAAATGAATCAAAGTTAATAGAAAACACTTTTGTACTCATTTACAGACTCATTGGATATACTGTCTTTGAATTTTGCAAAAGAAAAGTGTTTTTAAAGAAATTTAAGCAATTTTTTAAGTTGTCAAGTTTTTTCCAAGTCGCAAATTTTGGGTCTGGTGAGTATAATGCCTAAGCCATCACCCGAACATTACAAACCCATCAAAAATTTCTCAAATCAGTTATACATGATGGAAAGTGAGATGGGGGTATGAAAACCTACAACACCTAACAAAGACCAAGATTGAGCAAAGCCTAAACAAACCATCTTGTTATAAAAATTTACCAAAGAGTGAGCCAGACAACCCACATCAAATTTGATGAATTTAGCTTGGAAGCCATCACAATCTACTACTTTGCTGGTACATAACTTCAAAACAGCCTTCCTGATGGTAAATGTAGAGAAAACGATAGAAGATGATGGTGGGATGGGGACAACGAAAGAAAGTTGGTTAAGTAAATCATAAGGAAAGCTAACATAGGAAGCTCTTGCACTGGGGCCAATATAAGTTGTATTTGTAGTTTTTCTCAAGAGAAGAGTGTGCTCAAAGGTCTTGGAGGAGTGGTGAAGATCAGCAAGGAGGGTAAGTTGCTGCAAAGAAAGAAACTCCTACTTCTTGTGATAGAAAAGATGATGATATTCCCTTCAAATGAGGGGGTGGAGGAAGGTTCATATGTTAGGGAAATCTTAGGCCTTCGATGTAGAGATTTACATTTGTCATCAAACTACAGGTTCGTAGGATAGGATCTATGGAATTGAGAAGGTCTAGGGTAATCTATGGTGTGGGGACAAGAATGAAGGGCAGCATCCCAAATGTCTTGACAAAGTAACTCATACACTGCATCAAAGGTGGGAAGAGGGTGGTAGCAGAACTCAAGCAAAAGAAGGGACAGATGGGCAGCATAGTTAAGGTTGCAATCATCATCAAAGTGGATAGTGTTGTGTGCAGTGTTGGGAACGTTATGGGAGAGAGGGGTGAAAGGAATGGGATTTAGCATGAAGGGTGAAGGTTAAGGCAGCATGGTCAGCAAATGGGAGTTGGGGAGAGATAAGGAAACCACAAATGTGGGAGATGAGGGAACTGCAAGTAGAGATGGAGGAAGAATTTTTTCTATATTTCAAGAGTAACCTTTTTTGTGGGACCAAAAGACTTCAAGGAAGGAATGATCCATAAAGACCCATGAGAGTGTAATCCATAATGATCCAAGAAGGCATGGAACATATTACCTATCTTTTCTTTCTCCTAGAAGGAACAAAACACCACACTTTATCTCTTTCCCAAAAAGAAGAAAAATGCTCCAGTCAACACAATTCCATAGCTCTTCATGCCCCACACATGATCTTTCATGTTCCCCCCATGACCTTTCAATATTCTTTCATGACTCCTCATGTACCACACATGTCCCTTTAAGAAAACCTATTTAAAGATATGTAGTAGGCAAATTAGAGCATGGAGGCATTCCATAATGAATGTATCAAGATTGGCAGGTTAGAGTGTGGAATTGACTAGTTGAAGAGGAATTACAACTGAAGAATGAAATGGCAGACTTGACAGTAACAAGAAAAAATTGAAGTTGCATCTCTTGTCTTGTACTTGTTTTTTTGCAGCAATAACAATCAGGTAGACAAGCAGTTCCCACTACCAACTGGTATTTTGCCACCCCAGGATTTTATAGGATAAATACCTTGAGTTGTATTGCATATTATTTTGTTCTTTAGTTCTTATTTCCAGTCTAAAGAACATTCCAATCCTCTAATTAACGGTCATTAGAACTTTTCAAGTAGCAAAGTATTATAAATTGTTTGGTTTGTTAACTTCTACTATAAAACAAAGAAATTACAAGTCAATAACATACTTACAATCTCAATATATACAAACTAAGACAAATTGAGGGATGCATGCATGAAACATATATACAGAATGTAATCATTCAATACTAAATGAAAAACTTACGACCTAAATAAATTTTGACTGAAAAATTGAAGTATTATTACCTAGCCATTGAACACTCTATGTTAGTTGCATCAGAAGATGCAACCTGAGGCTCTGTCATTGCAAATCCAGATCGAATTTTCCCTTCCAATAAAGGAATGAGCCATGTTCTTTGATGTTCAATGCTGCCATAACGAAACAGTACCTGAGTAATTACATCTATCACCCATTAAATATTTATGACCTAAGCAACACATTAACCTGTTTGACATAAATTTGTTTGCACCACATTCAACAAAAATGTTTTCATAAGGGATTGAAAGCTATCATCAACAAGAGCATATACAAATAACTGTCACCATCACTGAAGTAAACATGATAAAGAGTATAATTTACTCAACTTAAGAAACTTCAAAATAAAACCCTCATATGCAGAGCTCATTGAACGTGCATGTACAAGGACCAGAAAAAACAATGCAAATAATTTGCTCTAACTGCAGCCCAAGGAGACGTGAAAGATAAAAATAACAAGCCCAACAGCTATAAAGGATCAAAGCTGAGAAACAATCTTCAGATAAATGATTGAAACAATGCAAAAAGTATTTTATAGCTGGCTTCTTATTGTGATTCCACATTAACCATCATTAATTATTAAAATACCTGTAAACTTTTCACCAGATTCTGAAAACTCTCATGGTAAAAGATGTGATGAATTAGTTTCTTGAATTTGCAGCTGATTGCTCTCTAAGTTCAAGTCAAGCCAACTGTTATTTGATAAATAATGGTTTGCTCTTCTCAGTGTTGGCGTAAAAACTAACACCTCTGGAGTGTAGGTTTGTACGAACAGCTATGCACACTACGTAATGAGTGCTCTTCAAATTAGGAGGGGAAGCTCCCTCATAGTGCTGGAATGCGTGGAAAAGAAAAGTAATCTAAGTCCTATCTTTTTGTTCTCAGCTGGAAGAGGCACAAGGTTAAGAAAACCAAGAACGCTGCAGCTAAGGATTTTCTGGTTTCGCAGATCATTAACTACAACTAAACTAACTACTTTAAATCTATCCAATTTCCTCAAGAAAACAGAGCATGAGGAAATGGAGCAGGGTTTGACTATCAGACGATAAACGCAGTATAGATTCTCAACTTGAAGGCAAGGTGGCGCATCTATCAGCTCAATCTAGACAAGTTTTTTGGTAACAACATCACACGATAAACTGGATACGGATTCTCTACTTGAAGGCAAGGTGGCACATCTATTATCTCAATCTGAATTAGTTTATTGTCCATGACAACACACGATAACCAAGTGCAGATTCTCTACTTGAAGGCAAGGTGGCGCAACTATCATCTCAATTTGAACAAGTTTATTAGGCACAAAACAGATTTATCTAAACTATGGGAAGAATTTACCATGACAATCGCATGAAACCCTATGTGGCATAACAATTGATCATAATAGTAAAGACTCACAAAACAGATTTATCATCACAATCACATGAAACCCTATGTGGCATAACAATTGATCATAATGGTAAAGATGCACAAAACAGATTTATCTAAACTATGGGAAGAATTCACCATTACAATTGCATGAAACCCTATGTGGCATAACACTTAATTGTAATAGTGAAGACACATGAACAAATACCAAAAGAGCAATATTGAGGGCAAGGTAGGTGCAGCATATATTTCTCTCTCAAGCAAAAGTTATTTACAAATGCGCAAAAGCTCTTATTTATATACATCAAGGTGTAGGGAACCCTAAAATCACCTTGAGTCAACTACAGTCTTACAATGCATGCAAGATTTATTGCTAAACCCTAATAAAGTAAACTATACAGTTAACTGGAAAACTACCATCAGTTAACCAAAACATCTAATCTAAAAATGGACAATTGTGCAAGCATGCACATCCTTATTGAAAGCATGTGAACTGGAAGACTACCATTAGTTAACGGAAAACCCTAAATGAAACTCCAAGTGTGTAAAGCTAATCTCAGAATAGATATGCATGAGACGAGACATCGAGTTAACTTGAGAAGGTAACGCCAAGTTTAACTCCTGTGTGTAATGTCTATCCTGAGAGGTGGGAACTGAAGTTTACTGTCCGCGATCTCGAGCAATCAATCCCTCAACGAGATTGTTAACTACATCAGCATCTAAATGTCAGCAACTTGAGCAATCTTGGCAATCTTTGCACACTCAAACTAGCATTTTACTGACTGGTAACTTTGGCGGCTCCGTAACTGAAGTGATAGCCACTATCTTTTCTGCAGCTTGATGTCTCTGACGCTTCTCCTTAATGAAAGAGTGTTGCATGACGAAACTGTGAAGTTTGACCGTGCACACTCTGTTTGTGAGAAATGCAAATGAACCTGCTGCACACACGAAATTCCAACGGTATCAACCCTCTAAACCGGCTTTGGAAGACAATCGGCTATACGAGGCATGCAACCATATGGACTTGAGTGACTATGCCTGTCAACCCTCTGAATGCACTTGATACAAATCGATTTCAGCTTTTCCGAAAAAAATCATGAATTAAGACCAATTTGGTCTTGAATTCAGTCTGTGTGTACTGCACTCTGAAAAACTCGCCTGTTGATTGTGAACACGTCTATATTCTGACAACTTTTCTGGAAAGCTAAAAATAGCCTGCGAGAGTTAAAAATAGAATTTCGAAGAATTATTTTCAGCGAAAAATCTGAGATATGGGTTTTGTCCAGAAAAATATTCTAAGACAACCCAGAACATCAGAAATGCGAAAATTTAACTTCTACTCGACCATGCAAAGACTTTTCAGTTGAGAAAATTAGAAACTCAAGCACAAATGTTCTAGAGTTAAAAATTCCTGAAAAATCAATCGCACGATTTTAATTCGAAGAAGCTATATAGAAATGATCCAGATGCTGAGACTTGTCGAATTTTGCCAATTTCGGGAACATGCGAATTGAAATCTGAGAGAAATTTGAGAATCAAAGAGGAAAAAGACGTTTTTTATATGGTCTTTCTTCTGTGAAAATCGCCCCTCTTCTTCAAATTTGCTGATGAATGTGAAGAAAAACCTGCAAAAAGATTTGTTTGATGAAATCGCCCTTGACTGTTGATGAAGAATTCACCTTTGCTCTGAAAATTCGCCTTTGTCTTGAGAAACTACGAATTTTCTTGAAGTTGTGAGAATGCTGAATGAAGATGGCGCCATGTTTAAATAAGGCAAAATTCGCACCAACTTGTTGACTGCAAGATTTAAAACCTCAGCTGAAAATAGAAGGCTTCTGATTGGACCCCTTTCAATTACACTGATACTGACACTGAGTCCGGAAATAAATAATAATAAATTAATATTCATCATGCAATTTGCGAAGGCATCAATTTTAGAGATTCACCATTTTAATGCCAAAATATGCAAAATAAATATTAAATATTATTTAACTTCAGTTGACAAACCGAATGAAGCTTTGAGATTCACCGGCGAACTTCACTGATTCCGAAAAGTCATCGTTTGAGCTCATAAGCGTCCATTTGCTCAAGATATTGCACTTTTTATTAACTTCCTATTTTATAGTTGACGACAAAGTTACGACTGGCCATCTTCGACACTGATTTCCAGGTGACCGGATGATGCTGAGACCGAGCTGGAGAATTCATCGGAAAGCCTACAGAACAAGGAAGAAATGTCTGCTGGGAGGCACTACTGCAAAATCCATCATTTAACACCCTGAAAAATTAGGCGCCCTTGATTAAATTCATTTACGCGTTCCAAACTTAACCATTTTCCTAAACTGCCATCTGACACTTCAAACGGCTGCTGACAGCGAACGGTGAACCCTGCTGACAAGCAACCAAGCTCACTGCATGACTGGAGACATTCTGCATCCAACGAATATACACAAGGCATCTGAAAAATGCATTAAGGGCCTCAAAAGTAAAAGCGCGCCTGAGCCACAGTTGCACTGACACCATTCTAACGAAAGTTGAACTCTCAACCAAATGCCCTACTTTGACCTCTGATATCTGGAGTTGGGATGACCCGATTCGAGCCACGTTTATTTTAACGGATAGCCAGAAGGACCTACAAGAGAAGTCTCTAGAGGTGACAAAGCAAGAAAACTGCTTCTAAGACCTCAAAAACGCCAGTGCGTATTTTATTTAAAATATCCGCTCCATACTTGGCCATTTTCCGGATGTCTTCACTTTTCAGCATTTCGCCAAAGACCTCGCACGTACGAGCGTTTGCCAAATCCCGAAGGCTGACGGCTGGGCTCGTTGAATAGATAAAGTAATTACGCTCAAGTCTCGTGAAGACTTCGAACGCGAACGACCTCATCTGACAAGCCTAAAGGCTAGGCGCCTCTAGACTGTAGAAATACAATGCAATTTTATGTTGGTCCGCCCGTGAAATTACGTGCTTGGTAAAACCTCTGCCACGATCACCTGGAACGTCGGATCAACAAGCAGGATGATGCATCGCGAAGCTAGACTAGAGTAGTACTGATGTCAGGAAGACTTTGTCAGCAAATTTCACCATTTTAAGGGTCCTTTTAACCAGCGCCCCTGAGCTGTAGTTGCACTGGAAACACAACGAAGAAGCTCTGAAACGTAAAAACTCCATTATAAGCTGATCTTCAGACGACGACTACCAGAGCTCTGAGACTCGGATGACTGCGTTTGATATCTCGTCGGATAAGCAAACTAGTCGAGAACAGATTGACTGTATCCGCTACCAGAAACACCAAAATTTACCCCCCCTTTAAGATGGGCGCCCTCAAGCTATAGGTGCGCTTTTGCCTGAAAAGAACAATTTTCTCATCTCTAGAACTTTAGGAATTTCAACTTCTGACGCTGTTTGCCAGAGTTATGGGTCTCGGAAAGCTTCGCTGGATAGCTCATCGGATAGCCAGACCAATTCTGAAGAGATTGACTGTATGCATGAGCATTTTCAACAAGATCTTGACCTTTAAAAAGAAGGGCGCCCCTGGGCTACAGGTGCGCTTTCTTGCTTTTCCTCTGAGAAATCTTCATATTTTAACCTTTGAAAACTCCGTTTTGACCACTGAAATGACCATATGCAACGTGATATACTGTCGTGAGATGCTCCTCCATCGTGAAAAGCTCCATTCTGAGTCTCTGCTTCAGGTTTTGATCAATAAAACTGACTTTAACTGACAAAATATTGACAAAAACTCCATGCTTGATATTGCCCAAAACTGTATTTTACATCATTTTAGCAAGGTTTAGACTATTTTATGCAAAATGCCTTGATGAAGCAAAAAATTTGGTTTGGGTACAACACTCAGTTACTTTTCTGTGCTAAATTAATCGTACTTGCAGCTTCAACATAGACTTGGTAAGCAAAGGACATTAATTTTTAATATCTTTTATTGGCTGCACTTTTTTCCAAGAGTCTTTAATGAACCTCATAAATGAGATTAGACGTGACAAAAAAGCATGTTTGACTCTTTTAATAGAAGAACTAGTTAATCTAAGGTAAATGACACTATCTGAAGCATTCGATCATTTTGGTCATACTGGACTTCTGATATAAATTCCTCTACTAGTGTTCCCTTCAAACAACAGAGAAATCTCAATAGTCATTTTAACATGCAAAAGTAGAGAACCACAAAAGCAAGAAGAATCCCAAGAGATGCCATTATCGAAATCTCATGAGATATCTAGTGGCAAAACTCTTCATTGTTGGAATTCAGATGTGATATAACAGAAGAAATTTAAAACGATAAACCAGAACACTGTCAGATACCTAATTAATACCAACTACTTTTAATAGTCACTAAGAAAAAATGCAGCCTATTACCTTGATGAAACATATCCTAACCAACGTACCCTTTGATCCACATATAAGTAAACGATCTCTACATTCATTCATTCTCACCAATCTGTTTTATTATTCTTATTCTATATTAAAATATTATGTATTCATCATATATGTACCTAATAGGTATGTGGCAAACACAAGACCATTGATATATGAGACATAAACAGGATATGGAACTGAAACTAAATTTTGATAAGCCAAACTTCCTTTACATGAAATTCCTCAAAGGAGATGAATATGTACCTTTCTTCTCTATCTGGCTCTATCTAACTCTATGTATGTATGCCCATATGTATAACAGTGCTACAAATGGAAAAGGACAGTGTTCCATGGAGTTTTGGAATGGGGAAAGGAGAGACGGGAGGGCGGATTTGGGGAATGGGGAGACCATGGACCCATATTTGGGGACAGCTGGGGGGACAGTGGCTGGAAGCCTAAAAATAACACATATAGTCATATGTGCATATACGATAATATATTAAATATACAAAGATGTAAATACATTATACATACATACATAGATTATTAATATTAATAATATAGATATAATTTGAATATTATTAATATATTTATTAATTAAACTAATTAAAAATAAATAGTAATAAGTCTTCCTTGCAATTCCAATGTTTTTTCCAACAACAAATCCTCATTACTTGGTACTAATGGTGAAGCTGGGGAATATGACTGGTCTAAATGATGAGGGCTGTGCAGTTGAAGACAGGAATATCGTCATTATTGAACCATTTTATTTATTTTGAAATTTTCTTCTCTGTTTTAAAGAATCTGCCTATAGCCATCAGCAGAAACTCACAAACATTTAAGAAAACTTAATAACATCCACCACCACCTCATCCCCACTTCTTCCTTCCCTCTCTACTAAGCCTGAGGTGTATGTGACATACAGATTATGAAATATTGAATTACCAATTTTCTGAAGTTAAGATGAGAGAGCATGCATCTAAGTAAGCAAAAAAAATAACAGCTGTTTTAATAGTCTACTTTTGCCTCCAATATTATGTAAATATTCCTTCCTTCTTCCAATGTAAACCATTTGTACATGCCCTCATGTCATATGTTTGTTCAAAGCTTTGACATAAATAAAAATTGTTATTAGAACATAGGGAAACATTATTCAACATCAAGACTCTCCGGTGTCCCCAAGATGGTAGAGGAATGCTCAACTGTCCCTTGGCTGTCCTGGGGATGTTGGGGAGTTCCCCCAACATTCTCTGCAAGCAAAGGATATCCTTTGATTTGGCAAGGGCATCTCAGAGATTTCCTTCCCTAAAGGCAGTGATTGAGAGACAGCAGGGGGACATTTGATTCCCATCCCTGAGTCCGAAGGATGTCCCTATTTCAAAAATGGTCCATTTTGGAGGGGATCATGCATCCCTTTGAAAAATTCTGGGAAAGGAATCATCATGGAAGATGCAACATTTGACCCTTCATGTTCATCAGATATGGATGAGCTGTAACAAGAAGTAGCAGCCAGTCTGGACCCTCAGTTTATATAGGCTGCTTTGACCCCCAAGACTCATCACATTTGGATGAGCTGTGACAAGAAGTACCACTCAATCTGGGCCCTCAATTCATAGAAGCAGCTTTGCCCCTCGAGGAAAGGGGGCAATGTCAATGGTACGGGGATGTAGCACCTACATCATTTGGCACCAATGGAAATGTTGATTCAAATGCTGATGTAGGACAGAATAGACCTTGATTGAGTAGGAGACTATTCCTGGTATTGATGTCAATCATAAATTTAGGTTTGGCATTGGCATTAAGTAGAATTTGAGCTGCAACTCAATCATTACAATGCTTACAAACTATCACACAAGAAAATCTTCCTCCTTGTAAACAACAACCCTTAAGATCACCTTCCATCATGAAATCATATCTTCAATATAAAATTAAGAATAGGAGTCCTACATCTTACTCTATTAAATTATGGAGTGATATTAAGGTGTCTGTATTTTTTTTTGTACCCTCTTACTGTAAAAGCTATTTTATAACCATAGGCACTTTGAGATGAAGGTTATGGGCACAGCATTGTCATTTTGAGATGAGATTCAGGCATACATTTAACATTATCAAAGGATTTGGCCATGTTACAGTAAGAATAGTCACAAGAAGAGATATGGGTATAGGTACAAGCACAATGTCTCCAATTCTAACTCAAGCTTTCTAGCAGCTGTGTTTCTCTAAGAGTCATGTTAAAATCCATATATTTCTTGTCTTCTAAGACATTATATATAAGTAGACCCTACAAACACCTCAATTTTGGGAAATCACAGAATCTTTGTGTAAAGAGGATATTTAAATCAAAATAGTTTATGTGCAAATTCAGGAAAAATTTTAATTAGTGACCCAATTAAACCTATTATATAAACTTATCCTTCTGGTCATTACCATGATACATCATTCATATTCTGCAAGAATATTAATCCTGTATTTATAGATTTTCATTCTGATGTGACCTTGAGCTTGACCCCAAATTCAAAAATCAGGTTTAGTTGATCAATAAAATTAAATGAATAAATAGATACTAAACACTTAATTTCTGAAACACAAACAAACCAGATCAATATGTAACTGAGATTACCTCCATGTTTCCTGTGTCTGGTGCATTGCAGTTGAAAATTTGAGGAGCCCAAGCTGAGCGCCCCATGATCTCACATAGGTAGGAATACTCAAGATTTGAGAGACCAGCACCAAATAACCAACTCTCATGGTCATCCTTAGAAAACAACTTCTGCACCCTTGCAGCACTATCAACCTGCATTTCAAGAAGGGTGAAAACAACCTCTGAGGAAAAAACTGACAAACCAGCATGAAATTTCTCATTTCTATCAAATTTTTTTTTAAATTTCGAATACCTATGGTCATTATATGATTAATTACAAACAAAATAATAATAATAGCTCCCAACCCAGCCAATCACAATGCTCAAAAGCAACAAAGCCAAGGAAACATGATAAAAAAAAAAATTATATATATTAAAGATATTATATAATGCATCTAAGACAGAGATATAAGCTAGCCGCATACTATCTTAAACTATTAGCTAAGATTCATACTTACAGGTATCCACAGGTTCCAGAGACCTTGAGCCTTTGCCATTTCTTTTAATGTTTCTTCTGCTGGGTGAATTGTCCACCGCTTGTCCGATTGAGAAAGCTTAACAAAATCATTTTCTAATGGATAAATATGTTGCTCCATAAAATTCATCAGCTTTGTTGTTAATTCCTGAACTCTTGCACTAGGAATAAAACCATTCCCTCTGATAGGAATATCTTGAGTGTCTGTCAAATTCTGCTGTGAAGAGATGTTTGTTCCCAATGTTGCATTACCTGCTTGCAAACTTTAGTCAAACATGATTGAAAGGTTGATTCATTTATAGCAAGACCACTTTATTATATTTCATATATTATAAATTGTCTCCTTTCATGGTAGGAAGAACCAGTATATCTAGACCAGACAGTGTAAAGTGTGTTGGACTTGGAACGTAAGACAAATAGACATCAGTTACCAATTAATTAAAGGCTGGTTCATCTGTACATATAACTATTGTATTATATTGATACAGGCAAAATAAAACCGGTTAGGTATACTTTCAATGTGAAAGCGACAACTACACATAGAAATAAACTAGCAGGCACAAAACAAACCCATAGGCATAAGAAATCAAAACTAGCATTGAATGCAAAATGTCTCTTGAAAGTTTGTGAGCCAAAATTTAAATCTCAATCTATATCATAATATCCATCTCTGCACAAAAAAGAAATACAAGAGGTCCAAAAAGACATGAAACATGTTACACCAAAATAAATGGAGGAAAAACAAAAACATATAGAATTTTTGAGGGATTTTAAGCTTCCATGGTCCATTCTCATTGAAATCAAATAATCTTTGGCTTCTGGATTATAACTGAGCTACAATTTCTGGGTTGACATTCTCAGTCAAATTTCATGACACATCAAAGCAACAAATGGATTGGATTGCCACTTTTGAGTTCCCTAAGTACATGATTAGAAACCCATCTTACCACTCAAAAAATGTATACCCCAAGGACACATCCCCTACATTATTTGACCCATTTCTTATGAGGAATATTTTGGGAATGCATAGGAAACATCCCCACCCCTCCTCCAACCCAATTCTCAAAAAAAAAAAATTGGAAACATTTCCAAAACACCAAATTTTGTGCAGGAAACAGCTGTGGACAGCTTGCCATCCCCCATGACCCAACCAACATAATAAGGAACTTAAAGAAAAAACCACAAAAATGAAAAAAAAGAGGGATGGGAATGCCCACAAGGACCACCACAGCCCTTTACACCAACCCTAAACCTAAAATAGCCACACTAACAACTGCAATTAAAAAACAAATTCATTTTGTTATTTTCCACACTGTGAAGAAGAAAAGAAAGAGAACCTAACTTACTGGTTCAGGTACAGGTATGGGCACCGGAATCCAATACGGTAGACAGCCAAAAAAAACAAAAAAAAATCCTTGGGTACGGGATATATATATGTCAATGTTCCAAGAAACACCCAAACTTGGTGAGCCGCGAGCCAAGCCAAGTTCAACGATCCAAGTAGTCACCAGACTCACTAGTTTTGGGTGAGTCCCGAGCCTAGGACTTGGCCATAGTTGAGTAATGCAAACACATAAAAAAAAACACTTAAAAGGCATTTTAAGTTCCACTTTTTGGTTTAATATTTGCCTCCTTGACTCTAAAAGACACTTCATTTCATTTTCAAACCAAGGAAGAAAGAAAAAAGAGATATTAGAGTCAAAATTTACTTGCATTCAAGGAAAACCAGCAAGGAGATTGAGCGAAAACTGATTGTTGAAACACATTTGAGCAGGTTTGTAGGTACTCTTGGTGCATCTAGAGGATTCTACAAAGGATTGGAAAGAGCTCTCCATCAATTTCAAGGAACATTTAAGAGTTAAGTTTAAATTTTGAAGGTTTTTTCTGTTTTTCTTAAACCAAAATTTCATTTCTCTTCTTTATTTCTTCTTTCTTTCTTCTATTTTGTTTTAGTGAAACAAAGAGCAAACCCTAGGTGTTCTTGTAAAAAAATAATAGTGTTATAGTTACAAACCCTAGGTTTTCTAATATTAGTTTAATTATAAACTTTGAATGTTATTTTTTTTATTTATGTGTTATTGCAGCACTGTTTATATTTATAAATTGTCTCTATCACAATGTATCAAACTAGAAAGGACCCTTGTTGGAAACATTCCCCTATTACCCTTGGACAAAAAAAAGGAGAGGTAGCACATTTTCATTGCAAAACAACTATGCATGGGGGAGGCATTAATAGATTGAAATACCACTTTACGCATATACAAGGTCAAGATGTTAATCCATGCCCAAAAGTTCCTCCTAAGGCTATGCATGAAATGCAAGCTCAATAGGAAACCTTTGAGCAGCAAAAAGAATTAAAAAAGAGGCAAAGAGAGGAGATGGAAGCCATTGGTGGAGTTGGAGATACTTCTTCCATCCCTCCGTTTCCTCCATCTTCAGTTGCTAGTAGTGCTAGTGGCAATGGCAATGGCAGTGTTAGCATTGGGCCCAAAGTTCATTCATCTAGGTTGGATTCATATATTTTGCTACACACTACTCCAGGTTCCCAACCATCAGTTGAGAGCATGGGTTGGAACAAAGATAAACATGATGCAACCAAAAGTGCAATTGGAGACTTTTGGTTCTATTGCGACATTCCATTCCATGCAGCCAAATAATTCTTCTTTTTGTTTGTTTTAAAATATATAGCTTGATAGTTGATTCTTTGTCTCTTGAATTTTTATTTTTATAGCTATGTTGAATTCAAATTTAAATTCTACATTTTACAATACTTATTTTCTTTAATTTATTTGTGTTAAGTCTACTTATTGGCAAAACATGGTTGTTGCCATTACTATTTGTGGGGCAAAGTTCAAAGCCCCTAATGATGAGGAGATAAGGGGCCCCATTTTGTCACAAAAGGTGGCTGATGTGAAAGCCACAATAGAGGAGCAGCAACACATATGGAGGAAGAAGGGCTGCACCATCATGACCAGTGGTTGGACTGATACAAGAAACAAAACATTGCTCAATTTTCTTGATTCTTCCTCAAGTGATTTTACTTCCTAAAATGCATTCATTTAGTGAGTAACAATCAAGAATTTTAATTTATGTTCTATTGAATCATTGATTTTGTTTCTTTTTTTCTTTTTCAAGTGGCACTATGTTCATCCAATCTATCGATGCATCTGGGAATAGCAAAAGTGTTGAATTTCTTTGCAAGGCTTTGGAGGGAGTCTTGGCTGATGTAGGGGAGGAGAATGTGGTGCAAGTAGTTATGGATAATGCAACAAATTATGTTGCTACAAGTAAACTACTAATGGATAGGCACCCATCATTGTTTTGGACACCTTGTGTTGCTCACTGCCTTGACCTCATATTGGAGGATCTTCGCAAGATTGCATGGATCAAAGCATGTGTAGAGACCGCAAAAAATATTTGTAAATTCATATATAATCACGCATGGGTCCTCAACCTAATGAGGCAATACAAAAGGCAAAAGGAGTTGGCTCACCCTGGGATAACCCATTTTGCTACCAATTTCATCACACTACAATCTTTGTTGTAGTCAAAGGGAGCTTTGAGGCACATGTTAGTTAGTGAGGAGTGGACTTCCTCATTATATGCTATGACAAATACAAGGGAAGAAGTGTCAAATTGGATTTTTGATAAGCAAGGCTTTTGGGTACCTACTGCAAAGATTGTAAAGGTAAATGTAATTAGTAATTAGTTAGCTAATTGAAATTCTACATTATATTTTCATTCTTATTTTTATTTTATTTGCTTATTTTTGTTGACTCTTACTTATGCTAATGTTTCATAATAATTGTAGTTCACAAAGCCTTTAGTGGTTCTATTACGAGTTGTTGATGGGGAGAAGCCCGCAATGGGCTACATATATGAGGGAATGGATAGGGCCAAAGAGACCATTAGATCCATTTATGGGGGATTTGATGATAAGTATTGCCCCATTTAGGAGATCATTGATAGACGATGGCACCTCCAACTTCACAAGCCTCTACACGCAGCAACATATTTTCTCAATCCAGCATTCCACTTCCACCCTAAATTCAAGGCAGATGAGGAGGTTTTGAGTGGGCTCTACATAGTCATTGAGCAGATGTCTGATTCTCATGTTGGAGCACAAATAGTTGCGGAGATCAAGATTTTCAGACTTACACAAGGAGATCTCTTTGCACGAGATATATGCAAGACTACTTGGTCAACATTGCAACCAAGTAAAAATTTATTCAGGGCATAATAGTACTTTAAAAATTAACGCTTTTCCTTTTTTATATATTACTATTAAATATTGAAACTTAAAAGATTGATTTGTTTCTTTTTCTCATCTCAAATGCATGGTGGGAGAGATTTGGTGCTAAAGTACCAAATCTTCAAAGGATTGTGGTTCGAGTGTAGAGCCAACCATGCAGTGCTTCACGTTGTGAGCACAATTAGAGTATGGTTGAGCACATACACTCCAAGAAGTGCAATAGATTATTAGTGCAGAGGTTGAATGATCTGGTTTATGTTCATTACAACCTTCACCTTTGCCATAGACAGCTATTGGACAATGACTTGTCACCCACCACGTTAGAGGAGGTTGATCCGCAATCAGATTGGGTCGACCAAATGGATCGAGAGGTAGAGGCAGTAGCCATGCCAAAGGAGGAGGATAGAGCATGAGTAGACACCTTGGATGTTGGTTTGGGAGCCACTCAGTCTGAGACACTGGCAGAGATGATGGTTGCATCATCATCTAGGACCTATCTTAGACACCTATGCAAGAGGGTTGATGCAGGCTCCTCTAAGCCTTAGACTTGTAGCTTTTGTTTTGATATTTCTTTGGAACTTTTGATGCCATGGATTTCATATTCCATGAGCATTGCATACAATTAACAGCATTTATATATCTAATTGTCTTACTACTATTATTTCCTTCAGCTCAAATTTGTGTTTATACTTATATGATTGATGTATGTTTGTGTATGGGATCAAAGTAGTTTCCATTTGATGTGATTATTTGTGTCCTTAATGTTTATTTATTAAAGGGTGCATGAAACAAGTTTAAAATCCTTAAAAAACTTTGAATTTCTTGGGTTTTTCAATTTGCCGAGTTTGGACTCAGAGTCCGAGTCAAAAATCGGCTTGTCCATTCCGAGGCGAGTCCAAGTCTTGGAACACTAATATATATATAGTCAAATCACATATATTTGATGGTATGACGTTGCAGTTTGGAGGTTGAACTCAGAATTACTTTATAGTTGTGGTATTGTTGGATATGGCTCATTCTTGGGCAAAATCTTTTGCCCGCCAATTACAAGGAATACATAATAAATCCTCATTATGGTTGATTTTGTCTCCATCACAACAAGTGTTCAGCAATTAGAAATGATAAATAGATACCTATTATGCTGCATCTTTTCTATAGGAGTACCCTATTTGGTTTATGTCTCTAAGCTATAATTAAAAAAAAAATTGGGGGCATTTTTTTTGGGCAATACCTTGGACATACCCAAGGACGAACTTGAACTGTACCAGGACTAGTACTAGACCCACTCAAATATGAAGGACCCAATAACTTAGAATAGAACAATTGTAAGAAGAAAAGAGACCATTAGTGAGAAAAAGGCTAGAGAACATCAAAACTACATCATTTAAGGTAAGTTTACTATCCATTGTTTATTTGCACAAGTTCTTACACTTTTTTAAGTTTTTTCGAAGTTTCAAACATAGATGAATTAAAACATAAAAAATGGGAGAAGGAAGTGAGAGCTCTGAGATGGATGGAGGAGATGAACAATCAACCTCCATTGACAGCCTTGTTGCAGCTCTCTCTTCTAGAATTGACTCTGATTAGTGTTCTTTAACACTCTTGATTCAGTTATCCCCTTACTCTCTTATAATGGTGTTGTTTTCTTGTGTTGCATAGGTCTAGGGTGTCTTTCCTTTTTGCTTTTGCATTGTTTTTATTTTTCCCTTTTTCATTTGGTTATTTTTTGAGCCTCTCACCAATGTCTAGTGCTCTGGTGTATGTCTCAGGACTTATTCTTGAAGCATAGGAAGTTATGCAGGAAGATGGGATGGACAACATGGAGGAAGATAGTAATAATGGCAATAATAATATTGAACAAAACAAAAAACTTATAGGGAAGCTTTGAACAGCAATGAAAGAGTGGAAATATCTTTGGAAGCCAAGTTCAAAGTGCAAACAAAAGGAGTTGGAGGAGTTAGAGGTCAGCAAACCAGAGGAGAAGATGGTAAGGCGTCTCCTCCTTTGAAAACTCTTCTCATTGCACCAAATAAGGATATGTGTTCTATTGTTGCCAAAGTGGAAAATAGGCTAAAGAGCATAGCTGTATTTTTTCTGCCATGGATAGGGAAAATCTTCCATCAAGGAAATTCTTTGATGATTGAATCCTAGATGTTTGAGGAAAAAACCTTGGTATCTATGTGTCATTTTGTAGGATGGTTCAGAAAGGTCTTTTTCTTGCCTTCTTTAGGAACCATAGCATGCAAAAAAGAGTCTTGAATAAAAGAGTATGGAATGTGGGTAAGTCTATTTTCAAAGCAATAGCTTGGTCACTAGAAGTATTAAACAAAGAAGTTTAGCCTGTACATTTCCTAGATGAGTATTTATCATTAAGCTCTCACCTCAATTGTGAGCTTTTATTCCCCAATTATTGCAGCCTCTAGGCAAAGTCCTCCAATTAGAGGAAACCAGAACCACCCTACCACACATGGATGCTAGGGTTTTAGTCTCTCTCTCACCTAGGGTTGACATTCCTAAGCAATTAGGAATAAACATGGGTAACCATATGGTGACATGCAAAATTGAAGTATTAGGAGGACTGAATGCCTACTTTTTCTGTAAAAATGAAGGGCATCAAAAAAGAGATTGCCCAAAACTGAAAAGGAGCAACAATAAGTACAAGCCTGAATTTAGAGAAAGAACAAATGATCAAAACTTACAAGATAATTTCAAAAGGGACAATCTAAAAGAAGGTAACCCCATAAATGCTAATGGAGAGAAAATCAACAATAGAATAGAGAGTCTCAATAGACACTCATGGCAATGAAAAGCCTAAAATGATAGTTGAAGACATTGAAGCGAGCATCAAGCATCAAAAAAAATGCACAAGAGCTTATGCTTGATAAAATAAAGGAGAGAATCTTGATGGAAAAAAAGAAAAATGAGAGAGTAATAAGATAGGAAATATCAGCTCCAACTCACTAGAGCCAAAAGAAAAAAACAAGATTTTAACAAAGGAGAATATTTTGGCGGGAAACAAAGAAAATATAGTGCTTGGCAATCCTCTATTCCTTAGTGATGAGGAGCAAAAAAGAGAAGTTTTTGAAAAAGATGACAAAAAATATGAAAAGAAAAGAAAATAGGTAAGTAGAGAAGATTGTGACCAGAAAAATAGAAAGGAAAGGAGGAAAAAATACCTAAATGTTTTGATAGGCTCTATAAAACTCATAAGACCTCACTTTCTTCTCCAAATAATAAAGACTCTAAAATGCAGTAGCTTGAGTCCCCTAACAGAAAATACATTATGAGAAGCTTCTAAAATAAGATTAGTTCTACGGACTTCTTTTTTCTCCAAGAAGAGCCAGAGACCAATTTAAAATTCATTTGGAAAGATGCCATTCAGTTGTGTAGCAAACATGATAAAGGAGGAGGTGGAACTGCCATTTTAATGAATAACAAGTGGGCTAACTATATCAAGGAATCTAGATGCTTCCAATGCAATTGAGGTGTTTGGGCCATATTAGAGAAAGACAATATGAAATTCGGATTGTGCTTTGTCTATGCAGCCAATGACTACAAGGATAGAATCAAAATGTGGAAATGGTTAAATAGTCTTCCTAGGGTCCCCTAGATTGTGGGAGAATATTTTAACATGATTCAGCAAAAAGAGGACAAGTGTGGACATATTGAGTTGGTGAGGAATGAAATGAACATTTCTTTCAGAATAAAAATGAAATGAAAATTTGAATTTGTTTGACCCACTTGAAAACAAGAAATAGGAAAGCAAGGATATTTGGTTTACTTGGTGCAACTCTCAAAAAGGTAGGAAAAGAATTTACTGTAGATTGGATAGATTTTATGCTCATAATGATTACTTTAACATTGAGCGTATTGATAATGGAAATAGTATAAAAGTGCACCCCTGTACAATGTTTGATCACGATCCTATTGAGGATAGAATCTTGATCCATCTTGTACCCCAAATTAAAAAATTTGCTACACCTAGGCATTTTGAAGAAATGGTCAAAAGTCTTATTAAAATTGTCAAAAAAGGTTGGAAAATGAAAACTTCCATTCAAAATTTTAAAAATCTAAGGATCTGGTTCTACTCGGAGCGACCTAGTCTACAAAACCAACATCTTAGTTTTTCGGCCCTAAATTTTAGAAAAATTTCTATTTTTACCAAAAATAGAACTTTTTTTCTAGGTTTTTCTGGGTTTCTTCTCAAATGGATACATACTAGCAAAATTTTCTAAAAATAGAAAGTTTGGCTACCAGGGCTCAAACTAATTTTGATTGGCTTAAAATACTTACTCATCAAGCTGGTCTAGTCAGAATTGTCAAAAGCCCATTTTTTCTCTAGTGGGTCACTTATGATTTTTCATAAGCTTTTAATTCCAAGGTCATTAATGGAGGATGCTCAACTGCCAGGTGTCAGATTCGAGGTTGTGATGTCCCCATTATTTCGCGAGCATTAGAGTCATTGGATTAGCCTATTATGTCGATCCTCGTAGGCTAGTGGTTCTGGATAGAGGGTCACTTGAATGGGCACTTGGTCGGTTAAAGGCAGTATTGGTATTCGGAGTGTGGTGACGTGGTGAATTTGCGCGTTTGGCGCGTAATTGGAGCTTAAGATATTGATCATCACCATTTATTTCACTTACTCAGGCTTGGGGACCATGTGTCTATTTGTTAAAGGGGTCACTTTATATTTTGCAGTTACTATTCACTGATAAAGTGAAAAAAGAAATAACTTAAGTGAATAGTGTTTTTTTTAATGAATAGTGTTTCAATGTAAAATTATAAAGCAAGAAGAGAAAGTTCGAACTTCATTATGCTATGAGTTATTTTGTTGAATGAAGTTTGAAGTGTGGAGTTTGTGGAAGAGAGAAACTAGGGTTTTTCAATTTCAGCAGTGGGTAGGCTTTGTTTGGGGCTTGTAGTTAGAATTTAGGGCATCTTGAACGTGTGAAAGACAACCCTAAAGTGCTGGTTATTTTCTTGTTGCTGCATTTTGGAGCTTGGAATTGCTGATAACAAGTTGTTGAAGGCATCTTTCGGAAGGATACTTGCTGCTAGTGACGCCATTCGCCATCCAGAGGTATTTATTTGCGTTTTATGAAGACTTTGGAGCTGATTTTTAACAGCTACAGCCAGCCGCACTTTTTAAGGGTTTGATTTGCTCAAAGAAATAAATACGCCTTTCTTTGGTGGCTGATTTCACTCCTAAAGTGGGCGCCGCTGTCAATAGAAGACATTCCATCAAGAAATTGGTAGGAAAAACTTGTATTTAATTTTGTATGAGCATTTGCATGGGCGCGGGTACTGTAGCAGTCACTATTCACAGTGAAGTTTGGCTGTAAGTAAAATTAAGACATAAGATGTATTGTCTCTCGAATTTGATGCAAGTTGTCTATTCCATGTAAGCTCTTATATCATGTAGAATGCATCTTGAATAGCATTTCGAATCTTGCTCAAGTATCTCTTGAATTGTATGCAAGCAGCCCATTTATGTATTCTCTTTGTAATGAAGAAGGTCTCTTAATTATGAAATTGAGTTCATTGCTTGAGTATCAGTGGCGTTTAGTTTATTTCTGAGTTCATATTGCATGTATATGCTTGTTACATTCATGAGTATCATTGGCATCAAACATCAAAACACGAAAAGACATTAAGAATCAACACACAAAACACAAATCAGACCTACAAAGAGGAGAAATTCCAGAATTAAATTGGGGGTTTGAGTCAAAACCAGTTTGGTTCATCACAGTGGTATCAGAGCATATCACTACAGTGGTAGCAGAGTGGATCACCGGAGTTTGGTTCATCACAGAGGCATCAAGCACAGCACAAATCAAGGCAACAGTGAAGATGATCGAGAAATGGAGAACAAAGGGAGGAAGTTGGAGAGTCTTGAAAATGCTAAAAATTTGACTAAGTCTAGAGATGCTAGGCACCTTTCCTAGTACAGGCGTCTAGACACTCATGCCTTAGAATTTTTTCCGTTTCCGGCAATCAAAGCAACGGTGAGCACAAGGAAGGATGAAGGAAAGCTGAAAAGTTGAAATAAAAACTATCTCTAACTCATAAAGGCGCCCATGGTAGCCAGGGGTGCCCAGCCTTTCAAGATGTCAGATGATGGAATAACGGTTTGTGCTAACAGACAATGTTGCTTTGAATTCAGCAAGCTCCGTAGTGAATCCATCAGCACGGTCATCAGATCAATCAGTCAACCAGCATCTCAAATCAAACAAAGGAGTCTTGGCAGAGAAGCAAACTACAAATTGTGAAATATTAGAAAATAAACTCTCTGGGATTCTTGAGCACCCCAGCTAGCCAGGGGCGCCCATGATTTTAAAGGTCAAGATGATGTTTTTATCAAAAGTTGCCTCCAAGATAATCTTCTCAAATTCAACCAGGCTACGCAACGGAGCAGTCAACCAATTCATAGCATTCACTAGGCAACCAAGATTGAAGATTGAAGGAATGAGTTTTATTGAGCTAAATTTAAAAATTTCGAGCCAAGGGCATCCAAAGTTCCATGCCTTCACATTTTTTTCCAAATTTCATCTTTCAACATCAAAAAGGTGTTCAAGTTTGATGCACTTGCTCCAGAAGGGTTTTCACAGTTCTAAATTTAGGAAACAAAGCATTTTTTTCGTAACATCCTATTTAAGAGGGCTTTGTCTTCCATTATTCACATCTTTTTGCAAGTGGTGTCTAAGAGCAAGAGAGGAGAAACATAAAACTTTTCTTCATTTCAAGATTTGAAGGCTAAAACTTGTTGCTTTTTCAAAGTTCTTCATACTTTCTAGATCAGCTCACATAGAGGCTTCCTTTTTCATGCTTTATTTCTCCAAGGCATCAATTTTCAAAAGAAGGGAGTCATCTCTTTTAATTTTCAGCAATATGGGTTAGCTTAGTTCATGATTCTCAACAACATTGGAAAATTTAATCTAGATCAGCTCGGTTCATGATTCTCAACAACTTTGGAAAAAATTTCAACTTTCAAAAACCTACTTTTTCCATGCATGTCCAAGAAATCTTCAGTATTTTCAAAATCTAATCAACTGGGCCCATCCAAAATGTTCTTTCTTCCTTTGGTGTACTAGTATCCGTGATCAAGCACTCTGCTTCCCATGCCACTTGATCCCTCTAAAATGATCGTTCCATCCCATTTGTTGAGACCAACATAGGACCATTCCTGGAGAGGCCCTTAAGTACAACCTCCTTGCCATCATGCTTGAACTTTAGCTCCATGGTTTGGTAATTGGTAGTGTATTCCCCTAACGAATGAAGCCACTGCACTCCCAAGACCATGTCCATGTCACCGACATCAACAACATATAAGTCATCTTTCATCTTGTGTCCACCAAAGATCAGCTCCATTTGTTGGATCCGTTTGGTGCAAAAAAGGACATTCCCTCCAGCTGCCAAAACATCGAACCCTTCAAATTCCTTTGTTCACAAACGCAACTTGGCCACAGTCCTCTTGTCAGTGAAATTATGAGTGTCTCCACTATCGATCAACACCGTCACTTTCTACCCTTGAAGAACTCCCCTCACTCGGAGAGAATGGTATCGTGGTGCTCCTGTAAGTGTTGCCAAAGTACCTCCTATGGAACTCGCTTCTACAACGAGCTCTTGATGCGCCCCACTATTGTCCTCCTCGTTGTCCCCTTCTTCAATTTCCACTTCATCATCGGAGGCCACTTCAATGTAATAAACTTGTCCCCTTCCTTGGCATCTGTGTTGATTGTTCCATTTCTCATTGCAATAATAGCACAAGCCTTTCTTGTGAAGCTCATTTCTTGACATGCCATGTGGTCCCATAGGGGGGGCCTTCGGTGGTGGATTAGCCTTAATGAAAGGCTTCTTTGGCTGCCCCGTTGGTGTATTCTTGATAATGGTCTTCCCTTTCTTGGTGGAATCCTCAAGACTCGAGGCCTTCTGAATGGCATCCTCCAAGGTTGTTGTCTCCAAAGCTCTCACAAAGCCACAAAAAGAATCCGAAAAGCCTTAGATGAAGAAGAATGTGAGCCTCTTATCTGATACATCAGACACCATCACTATGAGCCTTTGAAATTCTGACACATATTCATCCATGGTGCCCGCTTGCTTCAATCTTGTGAGTTCCTAGAAATATGCTTCTAGGTCTTTTTTGTCAAACCTCTCCGTCAACTTATGCGTTAAATCTGCATATGACAATACTTGATCAAATCCTTGAGTCACGATGCCATGGTGCCACCATTCATGGGCAAGATCTTCCAAGTGTAAAATGGCAAATTTGATAGCCTCTTCTTCAGTCATGGGACTGAGAGAAAAATGTGTCCAGTTTTTGGATCCATGATTGTGCGGACATCTTCCCCAAGCCATCAAATGTAGGAAGTGAAAGCTTGTTGACCTTATGTTGAAGATCTCTATTCCCTCGATGTTGTCTCCTGTCACCCCTTCTAGCATTGTAGAACTAATCAAAAGGAATTGCAACTTAAGCATTAGCTTCCAAATCTAAATATTCACGTACAATGCTGCCATAGTTGCACTAATCATCCTCTTCTTGTCGGACCTCTATTCTAGGTAAGAACTTGGGCTGAGTATGCCTATGAGTGTGACCATTTGAGGCCTTGTTGTTCTCTCCTCCTCCTGACTGTTCTGGTTGGCCTCCTTCCATTTTATTGGATCCTGATTTAATGTTATTAACAACATCAGTAAGTGACTGGATTGCTTGCCACAAAGATTGGTTTGTTTAGTCTTGTTGCTTCATGAAGGTGACCAGCTTATCACTCTGATCCCCCATTCTTTCCTTACCACTGCCTCCTATTCCCTAAGTAGTAGCTTCAAGCTTCTTCTTCTCTTGCTCTATAGCTCAAATATCTCTTTGGCTTAATGGCATAAGACTCTTCCCACAAGCTGGCAGGACAAGTGGCTCTGATACCACTGTAACATGCTAGGGCACGGACAAAGAAACTATATGATCCAAGAAAAGAACAAGCCGAAAATTTCCAGTTTATTGAGCATCTAATTCTGACAGATTTATGATAAGTCTCAGATTTCAACCCCACAGTACAATTGTAACACATACACTAATAAGAACAATCTTATGTTCTGGAATGATTACATAGTATGTTTGCAGAATGCACCCAAAAATAATATGCTCTGTAATTTGTTGTAAACAAATTGATATAAACTCCGCCTAAGGATGGCGTCGTTATAAGTGATGAACAGATTGTCGTTAATGATACTTGGACCTGAGCACAAATTTAATGATGGTTGTTGCCTCCTTAGAGCGCTCCTGGTCAAGATTGGTTGACTCCAAGTGTGATGCGTCCTCCCCAGATCTACGTGTAGGTGAGTATGATTGCAAATGAATATGCCCACTGCCAGAAACTATATCACCTTAGTGTTGTGCGTTGACTTGCTCTCGATGGGAAGAGTCACCTGGCTGTGTGTAAGCTCACTCAAGTCTATCCGGTGATTGCTAGGCATAAACTCAATAGTGGAAATTATTCAGATGGTGCCCGCCAAAGCCAATAGCTCTGCCTGGATGGCGGATGAAATTGTCACCTCCCAATATAATCCTACAATGAGTTCGATAGATGAGAAAGTAACTAAAAATGCATACAGATGAATCGAAGAACGTTCACGGGTTTCCCAATCTGAACTACGTCCCAACCTATGTGTACTAGATTGAGCGACTACGTACTCAATCTCTGTAATGTCCCCATTTTTGGCGAGCATCAGAGTTCGTATGATTAGCCTATCATGAGACCCTCGTAGGCTGAGAGAGTGATTAGAGGGTCGTTTGGGAGCTTGGCTCAGCTTCAGATTGTCAGGTTTTGATCAATTGGCTTTCGTTCGGACTCGTTCGGGCGTTTCTTGCAGAAGTTGCTATTTTTAGCAGTTGTTGGCAATCGGCGTGGGACCCCTGCTATTTTTAGCAGTATGGATTTGGCAGCGTTTAGAATCACTTCAGTGTTCGTCAGCTTCAGACGGATCAGTCATCGGATGAATAACGAGGGAGATATTAATATTTAATTGTATTAATTAAATATTAATTATTGATGATTATAATATAAAGTTATAATATTAAATTGTAACTTAAGTGATTCTATTTGAGGGGGTTGCCATCATCAAAAGGGGCCTAATTGATGATTATATTTTATTATTAAATTTTGGCTGAGACTATTGAAATAATAAAAGAATTAAAAGTCAAATATTTTAATAAACCCTATTATTGAGGAAATCGCACTTTTCAAGAGATAAAGGGTTTTGCCTTGGGAATTGTGCCATTATGATGATTATTGATTTTGAAGTTGATCAACTTTGATCTGAGCAAGAGACTTTAGGGTTTCAAGTTCGAATTCCTTGGGGAACGAGCCATCTCCATCGGAAGCAATTCAGAGGGTGTGAAATAACACTTGATTTATTGCCAGCAGAGGTTTCTTCATCCAGAGGAAATCATTGATCTTCAGAGGTTATCTATGTACAAAGTTTCAGAGAGTTTATTCTTTCAGAAGACAATCATTCATCAAGGCGCCCATTCCAGAGGGTTTAGACATTGATTTTTGGAGGCCGTACATTTAATTAATGCTGCTGCTGCTCAGCCGTACCTCTGTACAGGAGGTCGTACCTTTTCACAAAGCCGTACTTCTCCAAGCAAGAGAAATGCCTTTCTATTTGATCTCCAGATTGCATCATTGAAGGCGCTAGGGTTCCAGAAGTCATTTGTGATTACCAGACAGGAGGAGAAGGAAAAATATCATACAGCCGTACCATTTCAGCTAATTACCAGCAAGCTGCTATCTCCAGGTTTTCATAAAAATCATTGCTTAATTCATTTGCATGTAACTGGGTTATATTGTAATCGTCTTCAGAAGTTTATATATTAGTCAGGCTTCAGTATTTGCAGTATATTCTGTAGTTTCAGAGTTGAATGAATTTTTATTGAATTTATTTTAAATTCTTGCAAAATCGCAATTCTTTCATTTCATGCAAAAAAACCCAAAAATTACAAAAAAACCAAAAACGTCAGAAAAGACAAACAAACTGCCAGATTTGAGAAACGGAGGAAACTAGGGTTTCTACAATCTCCAGCTAGGAAAATGATTCCAAACTCATGATGACTCTAATACTGTAGAAAACACGATTCACTACTAATGCTACACCCAGCTTCAAATGAAGTTGGCCACAGAAAAAGAAAAATAAAAATATTTAAATTCAAATTTAAATCTACTTAGGCGCCAACCAAAAGGCAGGTCGGCCAAAAATTTGAATTCTATTATTCACTTGATTATATATTAGTGTTAATAAACACTTTCTGCATTGAAAAATAGGTCAGCCTCCTTAGTCCAATTTCGGGACATTACGCAAGAGAAATGTCATGAAAAGACTACAAAATCTTCTTCTTAAGCTTAGATTTTGGCACCAAAAAGATTCTTCCCTTATATTGAATCAATCCATCAACCAACTGATATCTTTCATCTTGCAAATGACCTTCTACAATGCTGGTTGCAAACTGATTTTTTGCATAATCAGCAGCAATTAGCTCCCTCCAATCTCCAGTAAGCTCAACCAAGGAATTCAAATGAGGCCTTCTGGAAAGAGCATCAGCCACTATGTTGTTTCTTCCTTTGACATACTCAATATCAAAGTCGTAAGCTTGAAGCTTACTCACCCACTTCTACTACTTTTCATTCAAATTTTTTTCATGCATAAGTGCTTGAGACTGTTGTGATCAGTCTTCACCACAAACTTGCTTCCCCCCAAGTACCGTCTGAACTTGGCCAATGTGTGCATGAATGCAAGCATCTCCTTATCATTGATTGAATATGATTTTTCAGCTCCTCTCAATTTCTTGCTCTCAAAGACAATAGGATGTTTGTCTTGCATGAGAATAGCTCCAACTCCTTCACCTGAAGCATCGCATTGCAATTCAAATGGCTTGGTGAAGTCGGGAAGAGCCAAACTGGACAAGAACTCATAATATGCTTGAACTTATCAAACACAACTTATGCCTTATCTATCCACAAGAAAGCTCCTTTCTTGGTAAGATCGATGAGGGGGGCTGCCATATGAGAATACCCCTTCACAAATCTTTTGTAAAAACCACACAATCCCAAAAATCCCTTCAAATGTGACACATACTTTGGAGGTGGCCAATCTAGGATAGCTTTAATCTTTTCTGGATCAACTTTGACACCCTTAGAGCTGATAATGTGACCAAGATAAAGCAGCTCCATCATCCCAAACTCACATTTTGATTCTTTTGCAAACAAACATTTTGCCTCCAAAATACTAAGCACTTCCTCCAAATGCTTAAGGTTCTCTTCCCATGACTTGTTGTAAATGAGGATATCATCGAAGAAGATGAGCACGAACTTCCTCAACTGCTACCTAAAGATTTTGTTCATGTAGGACGAAAAAGTTGCAAGAGCATTTTTCGAACTGAATGGCATGACAAGGAATTCAAAATGCCCAAAATGGCATCTAAAGGCAAAGGCAATCTTCTCAATATTTGATTCCCTCATTCTTATCTGATGATAGCCCGATCTGAGATCAATCTTTGAAAAGTACATGGCTCCATGGAGCTCATCAATTAAGCTTGTTTATCCTAGGGATAGGATACCAATTCTTAATGGTCTTCTAATTCAACGCATGGTAGTCCACACACATGCACATTGTACCATCTTTCTTTTTGACCAACACCATTGTTGAAGCGAAGGGGCTCTTGCTTGGGTGAATGTGGCACATATCCAAAAGTTCTTTGATGGCCTTCTCAATCTCGTCCTTCTGCTTCTTTGGATAGCGGTATGGAATTGTAATAACTAGTTTTGCTCCTTCATCAAACTCTATCACATGCTCACAACCTTTTTTAGGAGGTCTCCCAAGTGGAATACTCACAAAGACTTTGCTCTTCTTAGTAATCAAAGCTTGAATATCTGAATGATAGTGCCTTTTATCCTCCACCAAATCAGCTGGTAAAATCAAGCATTCCACTACCCACTCAACTTGATCATGGCGGATCAGCCTTTCCATTCTCTTGAAAGATACTATTCAAGGGCCTCCCTTTGACATCCCTCTCAACACTACCTTCTTGCCATCAGATTGAAACTTCAACTCCATTGTTTGCAAGTTCAATGAGATATCACCAAGAGATCGCAGCCATTGTATACACAGCACAACATCGATATCACCAATGCCAACAACATAAAAAATCATCTTTTACTTCATAGTTCCCCAACTGCATGGAGAGGTTGGGAATCTTTCTAGTGCAAGACATTGTGAAGCCATTGGCCACCATCACCTTGAAGCCTTCAAACTCTTCTATCTTCAAACCTCTCCTCGCCACCAAACCTTCATCTATGAAGTTGTGAGTTGCTCCAGTACCAATGAGAGCAACAATTCGCTGCGATCCAATCACTCCACAAACCCAAAAAGACTCATTCTTTCAAAAATTTGAGAGTTGTGCCAAAGCACTCCCTCCTCCAATGACTTTTGGTCCTTCTTTCCCTTTCCATAGCATTTGTGACCCCTTGACCAAGGCTCGCGACATGTATAGCAAACTCCATCTTTCCTTAACTGGTCTTGGAGCTCTTCAAACATCTTCTATGGAAACTTCTTGGGCTGACTTGATGAATGCTTCTTATCCTTCTTCTGACTAAAGGATTTGGACTGAAATTTTGGCCTTGGGGCAGCAACTCCATGCTCCTTGACTTCTTGATTGCTTCGTCAAGAGTTGGTGGATCAAAGGCTTTGACCCAACCCTTCAATGGCTCCATCAATCCTTCAGTAAACAATACTACAAGCCTCCTTTCAGTAAGGTTGGGCACCATTACTGACAACCTTTGGAAATCAGCAACATATGCTTCAAGTGAACCATGTTGCTTCAGTTGCGCCAATTCACAAAATCTTACTTTTGGGTCCTTGGTTTCAAATCTTTCTATCAACCTATTAGTGAATTATTCATAGGTTTGAATGAGGTTGTGGCCAAGAGTGATCAAACCGCGGTACCACCATTCGTGAGCAACTCCATCCAAATGCAAGGTGGTGAATTTGATGGCATCCTCTTCAAGCATCAATCTAATAGAAAGATAGTTGTCAAGCTTTTGCACCGACGACCTTGCCATACGCTTATCACTCCCATCAAAATGGGCCAAGGTCACCTTTCCAAGAGCTTGATGATAATCTGTTCTAGGACCTGTTGGTGTACGTTTTATCATCCACCGAACACACAGAATAAAATGTCCAGAGACACTCTATCCTCTCTTGAAAAACCACCGCGTATGCTAAGATTGCGAGAAGATCATATGGCGATTCCAAGGTTTCTTTTGTCAGGTCTTGACGTGTGGATAAGCTCAATGGGCGTTGTGATTTGTTGGTAATAAACAAGGGGACTTACGTTAAAGAACTTTTCACAAATTTGGGACTTAGGCGGATTTATCATTAAAGGCTTCTCAATTAGGACTTCAATTTGGATCTCAAAAAAAATATAGCAAAAGGATAAGGGTTTAGGGGATCTATTCTATGCCTAAGAATTTAAGAGACAGTAAGGATCCGGTGAAAGGAATAAACCACACTTTGTTTCGCCCCCTGTTGGACAACATACGCAAAGTGGGTGCAATCTTCAAGGGTGTGTGATTATAATTTTCAAATCTCGAATGAGACCGAAGTTAGGCGTCCATGATTACAAGCTCAAGCTAACTTTATGCATCGAATGCAAATCATCCATTCGAAGAAAGTATGAGCAATACTTCACCATTGAATCGATACAATCAATCTATCATTCACTTAACCAACTTTCAAAAGCAAATTCTAGTTAACTTAATTCTAACTTTAATCTATGGCGGAAGAAGATATGCAACCTCGCTTACTACTTGACAATAAAAGTTATTCAAAGCAAATCATGCATAAGAGCTTTTATTATCGGAAATAGTCTCAGTACAACAATTTCATATACTATCTCCACACTTTACAAATGAGGGGAAAGCTCAATTTATAGGCTCCCCAATTACAATTCAATGGCCAAGATTGACTTCAAATCAACGACCGAGATTACAAAATAAAACCCTAATTAGGGTTTGTCACTTTCGACCAATGAGAAAATTTCAATTGAGGACACTTGTCCTTTTGCTAAATATAAACCAACAATAAAATAGAAAGTTGTTGTATGTTGATTTGGAAGAATTTGATTGGTTGGAAGATGACGAGGCGTCACCTCAACGTGCTGGATGCCTTCCTTGGTTGTTTCATTTTTCTTCCACGTGCTTGCCTTAGAATATTTTCCTTGCCAATGACTCTGTCTGTTGTGCTTGTTCCTTCCTAGCTTTGATCTTGGATTCCTTTTGAGACTTTGATTTCTTCTTCTCACATCTTTGGAATCTTTGAAGTGCGAAGTCTCCCCTTGGGCGGTGTGCGGACTTGGAAATTGGGTTCTTTGAATTCCTCGCAGCAGATTGGGTTGATCATTGTTGTCCTCACCAGTTTCCTCTGCGAGATTCTCCAGTTTGTGTGCGAGTGTCTAAGAATATAAAGGTTTGTTTTAGAACATACAACTGGCATCACCATCTAATTCTGATTGGAAGCTTGTCTTTAATTCTTCAGGAGATGAAACCCTTCAAGAAGTTTCCTAGATTGCTTCAATAGGTTTGGGATTGTAGATGAAATCCTTTCAAGATGTTTGAACATTCTTTCAAGTGTCTTGAATTTGGAGAAGAATGCCACAATGGAGGAAATTGGAATTTCCTCTATGATGTATTTCCCAGACTTAGCCAAATTTTGGCTATTTTGTAACACCTTCATGCGGACTATTCAGCATTTAGCCAAGGTTTTGGATGAACTTTGCCTGTGGATTTTTCTTCAATTTTAAATTTGGCTTGTGCTATGTAGGACAAATTCCATCTCTGGACAAGGATCTTATTCATTTCCTCCTTACTCCTCTTCATCCTTCCTGTTTTTTGTCCAACACTTAGTGAATTCTTCTCCCCAAGGTATCAACACTTAGCCAATTTTCTAAGTTTTAGCCAATTTTCTCATCCTCTCCTTGGGCGGACTTCACATGAGCTTGGATGTTTTCTCTTTCCACCTAAGTCAGACTTCAAGCCACTTTGGACAAACATCCCTGGAGAGAAGTCGAACTTTCTCTAGTGCTTACCATCTTTTCTCTTACATTGGGGCGAACTTTCTCAACACTTTGACATTTCTTTTCTTGGTCTAGGTCGGACTTTGCATCATGTTTGCCATTGTACTTGGCAGATCTTATGGATGTTCGGACATACCTTCTCCAAGCAAAGTCGGACTTTGTAAAGGTTTGGACATGATGTGCTTGGGCAAAGTTAGACTTTCTTGTGCCGTCCACCCATTGAGCAAGGTCGAACTCAACTGGTGCATTTCCAATTTTTTGAATTTTTACTTAGCCAATTCTTTGAGTTTCCTTGGCTGGGTAGACTTCATCAAGCCTGGGACAAGTGCATGGCGGACTTTGTGATGTGTCTGACATTGTCTCCTTGATGCTAGGGCAGACTTTGCTTCATGTTGGACATCTTCACCTTGGGCGGACTTGAAGCTTGCCTTTCCATCCATTATTTTGTCCAAGGCATTTTATATTTTTAAGTATTTGGAAATAAATTATTAAAATATTAAAATATTTTAATTTATTTCCAACCCGTTCGTTTTGGACCCATGGCTATTTCGATTTTCTCTTCATTTTCTTTGGCTAAAAAGTTTATTTTCCAATTTTGTTCCCCATTTCGTCTAGCCAAGTCAAAATTTTAGCCATTTCGTCGATAAATGTTATGCCAGATCCTCATTTTTCCCTGCCATGGCGAACTTTTAATTGCACCAGGCATATTTTATTCTACCAAAGTCAAATTTTATCTCGCTCGGGCGAATTTAATTTAGGCAAAGTCTTGGTCTGGATGTGCTCCCTACACGAAATTCCATGATGCTTGACAAATTTTTATCCTCCTTAGCCAAAGGCGGACTTTCTCAACTCCTTGCCTTGTGCATTTTTCTCTGTGTACTTGGCCAATTTTTTTCTCTAAACATCCATACTTAGGCGATTTTAATTTTTTCCTCTTCCCATGCCTAGGCGAACTTTTATTTTATCCTTGCTATAGCCTAGGCGGACTTTCTTAAGTCTTCTCCACCTTTCATCAAGACATGGCGGACTTTCCACTAGGCTTGCCTTTCATTCTTGGCCAAAATTCTCACTTCTCCTCTTGAAAATGTTAAAATACTTAGTCAAAATTCCAATTTTCCTTCCTTTTAGGCCTCTATACTTAGGCAAATTTTCGGATTTCTATCTTAAGGCACCAAACACTTAGTGAAATTTTTAAATTTTCTCCTTCCACATGCCTAGGCGGACTTCCTAAGCACTTTGCCAAGTAAAGGCGGACTTCAAAGATCATTTTCCAACCTCCTCTAAGCCAAGGCGGACTTTGCAAGTTTCTTGCCCAAGTGAGGGCGGACTTTAGAAGGTCTTTGCCAAGTCCCCTCAAGGTAGGGCAGACTTTGGATGGGTCTTGCCAAGTCTAGGCGGACTTTAGAAGTGCTTGGCCAAGTCCCACTTTTTAAGGGCGGACTTCAGAAACATTTTGCCATCCTTCTCTTGTTGTTGGGCGGACTTTCCTAAGTCCTTGCCATTCTTCATTTAGGCAAGGCGGACTTTGCTGAGTCCATGACATTTCTCTCTTTATGGCTGGCGGACTTTGCAAGCTTCCAGACATTTCTCTCCTCGTCCCTCTTTTCAAGGGCCAACTTCTTCACCCAGACTTAAGCAGATTTTCACCATGAATTTCATTCTTTTGGGTTGATTTTTCTGTGATTTTTCTCTCAGATATGACTGGCTTTCAATGATTTTTCCAGAATTTGATGCTTTTCAGTTGATTTTTTCTAGCTTTTTGGACTGATTTTTCCATGCTTTTTGCTTGCTTTCCAGATTTTTGATTTGATTTTTCGATTTTCACTTTGATTTTTCAATGATTTTTCGATTTTCAGGTTGATTTTTGGATCTAAAGATAGAAAATTGACTCGTTGACCAGGGTTGACTTTCTAAAAATAGAAAAAGCAAAATCCCTAAAAAATAGGGAACCCCGTTTGGTCCAAAAATGCCAAAAATGAAAAAAACGAAAAAAGCAAAAAAGCAAATTCCCTAAAAAATAGGAAGTGTTAGAATTGGCCGAAAGCACAGGCGATCCTCGTTTCCTAGGCCTTCTGAGCACTCCTGTGACATTTATGCACTGATTCAAGCATGGATTATTGACTTGGCTCGGATGACTCTCAAAAGACTGACCTCATTGTAAAAAGACAAGTGATAAGCAGTTGCGACGCCGAGGCAAAAAAGCGAAAACAGGGGGTCCCCATTTGCAATGGGGCGATGTGTGAAATGGTCACAATAGGACCCACAGGAGCATGGTACTCAGCTCTTCCGCCACTCCTATTTCTTCGGTTCATGAGCTGATCAAAGGTCCATTGATCTCTGATCTCAGCGAATAATGAGGCATATTCCATGTAGGCTTGTCTTGCATCATCCACCAAAGGTACTGTAGTCTCCACTAGTGGTTCCTCCCTTCGAGTAAAGGTAGGAAACAGAGGTCGAGAGGTTGATCCTCTAGTGGTTGCAACATGTGGGCCAATAGTTTTGTGTCTTCCATTGGTCTCCGAGCCATTGTTACCATTGATACCACTGTTTCCTCCAACATGATTTTGTTGAGGTTGGTGTTGATTTTGAGTTTCTTGTTGATCCAGCTTTGCCAACAAGCACGACATCATATCCAACATATTATCAAACTTCCTTTCGGCTCTAGCTTCTCTTTCCTCCATTGAAAGTCTAAGGCCTTCTAACATGGTTTCAACTGCATTACCAGTATCTCCCAAAGCCCCTGAAAATGTCTCTACCTCTGGAATTGGTGGATTCTGATACTGAGTTCTTGCCTGTCCTCTAGTGTAGTATCTGACTTCTCTGTCACTCATCTGACAACTGGACTCTGCTTTTCATAGGATGGCAAGATCTTGGGCTCTAATACCATTGAGATATCCCCCTTAGTGTTTTTTTTGAAATTTTCACACAGCAATGCACTCATTAAGGTTAGCCCAATAATCAAACCAACTGAAAGGGAACCCTCCACTTAGCTGATCACCAAGGTCCCAATGTGGGTGAGGTGAAAGCATTCGGTGTAAGGGGATTGTTAACAAATAACTAAACTAAAATTACAATGTTGAAATGAAAATGTAGGCAGTGAACCGACCATGAATTTCGCTCTACCACTTATTCAATGGGGGGAAATTATTACAATTATTCAAACTGAAAACTCAACCACTTATTCAACGGGAGTAAGCAAAACTGAAAATGGAAAACTCGACCACTTATTCAACGGGAGTATTAGATACAAAATGAAACTTGCTAAAAGTAAAGAGGTTGATTTAGTACTACTAAAACCAGCAATTACAATATGCCTTTTACAATGATTTATCAATGAAATATGCTCTAACTTCAATACAATGATCACACAATATCTCCAATTACAAATGTGAATAGGAATATCCAGGAAATATAGCATGAAATAAGAATAACTAGGTCTGATATGAAAAACCAGCAAGTAATTACTCTACCAAAATGCTCAAAACTCCTACCATACTTCACCAAATCAAATGAAGCTGAAAGCAAACCTTCTCTAATGCTAGGCGACCAAGAAACATCAAATAACAAGGCACAAACAACACCAAAATTGTTCAGCACAGAAACCTAGGCAGCAAGGGCAAGGTACGGCCTATGAAGGAGATCGACCTTGTCTCAAAAATCAACCACTCACTTATAAAATCTGCAAATTTGCACAATGGGGCGCCTAGGCCATAGGAACATTTGAAGCAAACACCCAGAATGATATTCAATTCACACAATGACTTATGAATGAAATTCACCTACAGCCATATCCAAACCAGCAACCTATAAAATGACAAAATCATCAAAACTTCAACAATGATGCTCAATCTGCAATCTCTGAATGAGAAGCAATCTCCAATCCAGCTAGGTGTTATCTTTCAAACACGAAACTGAATCCTTGCTAGGAGGTATGCATTCCTCGAAGCCAAAAGCCTGAAACCAATTCGGCAGCAATTCGATATGATAAGCAATGGATACCAAATAAATGAGCAAAGGCCTGCTTATATAGAACTTGAGGTGACTCTTTAGCTTCCATCATTTCCCTCCAAAAGGGACACCCAAGCCTTATTGAAATATTTTAATTTTTAAAACATTTATCTCCCCTTCATTTAGGCATCCAAATCCCAAGAGACGATATTAACCTCAGAAATAGTAAAATTACCTCTTAATGAGACATCCACCCTCAAGGGCCCCATTTTAAAACAACTTTAAGTCATAATGCTAGGCCAAAGGGGCCAATATGAAAATATAACATTAATGACTTAAAATAATCTATTTCTCCAAAATGCACCTCAAAAAGCCAAAACTAACTATACTCACTGCCTTGCCAGAAATAAAATAGCGCACGGAACTGCTGCCAACTCGAGCACTGCCAAAAATAGAACTTACTAAAAATAGTAAATTCAAAAAAGTTGCCCAATGCATTTGCATGTCATATCACTACGAAGCTCTATGAAAACCCAAAAAAAATCCACAAACCAAATGTCAAAACTTCAACATGCAAACCTTCAAAAATGCAAAAAACCTCCAAAGAACTAGAAACCCTAATTTTACCTCCGACGAGCCTATGGGCCTTTAGAATAGGCTGACAGGCCACTGCACTGCTTACTGCTAAGAAAGGGACATTACAAAGCTCCTAGCACTAAAATCTCAAAGAGTAAATCTACTCCTCTTAGTTGGCAAGAGTATCCTCCAAATTGGTTCAATAAGCAAGGTCTTCAATGGGGAGAGGGGGGAGGGGGGAGAGGGCGCAGGGAGTTCAATAAACAAGGCAGTAAACTGTTTGATCTGTTTGGTAGACATGTATGAAAAATGTGGTAGCATAGACAAGGCAGTGAACTGTTTGATAATATGACTCAAAGAAATGTGGTCTGTTTGATAAAATAGACAAGCAAATGCATAGACAATACAGTGATCTGTTTGATAAAATGCCTCAAAGAAATGTAGTCTCATGGAATGCCATGACAAGCAAATGGGAGGTGGAGGGTGCTCTCAGATAGCAGATATACACATGACTCCTGTTTGCCAAATTTTTCATCATGGTATATGCTCAAGGCACCATAAGAATCCTTTTCACTGTTGGACAATTTTGTTTCTTTGATTTTTTTATTTTTTATTTTCTTTATTTTATGCTTTTTGGATGTTTGGATTGTATGGTTTTTTCTCTTTACTTTAAACAAGTGAAATTGGCAACAAAAAAGACTTAATTACCAGATGAAAGCACAAAACCCAACAGTTTTGACTTAAAGAATTTGACAAATCTTATGGATAACCTTATTTATTATGTAAAGTTTGGGGAAAAAAAAAATCTTCTGTTTCAGCTGCATCCATTTATTCAATTCTAATCTCATTCCAATGAAGCTTCATGTTAGACTATAGTGTCTATTAAAATGGATATGCTACAAGTTTCACCAATTTAGTTGACTTGTGAATATTTTGTTAAATATCATGGTAATTTCTTTCACTGCACACTGTAACCCAAACTTGAACACTGTTCTTTCCATAGCAATATTATATCCATGGATGTTAACATTACAAGATTGTTAGAAACAATGATTGTACACCCCTAAAGAGTTAAAGCAAAGACATCCCTAAATGTAGATACACAATTGAATTGAAAATCAACTACAATCTGATGTAACATAGAGAGACACAGACATAATGCAACACAGAAGAGATTACTTTTAAATTATCAATGATTATGGTAATTTGAAAATGCAATACTTACTAACAGCAGAAGATGGTGGCCTGTCTGGAAGTACTGTATCTGTGTTTATTAATTTCCAAGCTATATCTGTAAAATGCAATGCCAAACTTCCTGCAGATTTAGCACGTTCTCCTCCAGAAGCATTTCCCTACATAATCAGAAGTATAAATACCTGACAGTGTACAAACTCCAAACCATAGTTCAAGGCAGCCAGATCAGATTTTCATTTAATGGAATACATTCTATGAAAAAGAGATTTATTACAAAAGTTCACAGTTTTAAATAGCATATGTTTCTTGCAGTGTTTGTAATAGCAAAGAACTAAAAACCAGCATATATTTTTTATGTCAAAATTGAACAACATGAATATCTTTTAAGTTGGTTTTTTTGAAAAAAGTTATATGAACTCACTTGCAACCATCTATGATAAACTCCCGCAAAAATAGCTGCTGAGCGAAAGAGAGAGAATGCCAAATAAAACTTCCAATCTTGACCTGGCCATTGAACCCCCTACACAGTTTGTTGTTATCAGGACACCACACACAAGTATAAACCATCTCAGATGAGAAAGCAAGAGGTATACAATAACAAGGAACTCAAAACGACAAGTATAAAGTGTAAAAGATTCTTTCTTATTGATATAAGAGAATACATTGATGTTTGTTGAATAAAGAACAGTGTTAACTACTAAGCCTTACCGCAGCAGTACAATAATCTGCCAAATACTGCTCTTGAGATGGAACCCCTTCAGGAATTCTTCCATTCTCAAAGCCATAATACGAAGGGACTGAAGCCTCACTGCTGTTGAGAAAAAAAGGCTGCAAAGGAAATTCAAAAAGGCATTTTTAAACAACCTAATACCAAATATAATAGAAAATGTTAGGTGAACTCCTAATAATCTTTTCTAACATGTAAATAATAATTATTGTACATAATAAAACAACTGTTAAGATCAGAAAACGATATTCACCATTGAAGGGCCACTTAGCCATTGTGCACCCCAAAGTGAAGTTATTTTAGCATAGAAGTGAAATCAAGGAATATGATTAATACACCTACTGAATAGTAAATGTATGACAAATATCATCAAACACTCACCATGCAAGGTGTTGGTTGAATATTTTGCAAACTTGTTAGAAGCTGAAAGCGTTTCTTTAAAACGTACAATCTTTGTTCTCTAAGAACGGCGACTAAGGGATTTAAAGTAATAAAAGACTGAAAATAAAAAGAAACAAAAAGAAACATACCTGAAACAAGAGTTCACAAGCCAAAAATGAAGAAGAAAAACCCTAGGCGCCTTCAGCAAAAGAGAAAAACTTGATTATTTAAACTGAGAGTCCAACTTTCTTGCTTGGAGATTTATGAAGTCTCCATAGAATGAGGTAAACAAGAAAAATACAACTCAAACTGCTGCTTTCATGGATGACATCGGGTCTTTGAAAGCCTTTTGCAAGTGAAATAAAACACCATTCTTCAAAAGAAAGTATTTTAAACTTGAATCGGGCTTTTGAAAAGACTTTACAAGTTATTCAAGTGATATTCGGGCTTTTTAAAGTCTTCTACAAGTGATTTTAAGTGAAATCACTTAAATCGGGCTTTTTCAAGCTGATAACAAGTGATCTTTTAAGTGAAATAACTCAAATCAGACCTTTTTGAGTTCATTACAAGCTAAAATTCATCTAAAAAGAGGAAATCGGGCTTTTGGAGACACTTTACAAGTTAAGTTATGAAAAATAACTCAAATTGGAGCTTTTAGGCTCATTTCAAATTACTTAAGTGAAATTGGACTTTTTAAAACATATTGCAAGTGACCTTTTAAAAAGTAACTTGTAATGTGAAATAAAAGTTCCTACAACTTGCAGTAAGATCAAAAAGTTCCTATTACTGACTTAAAATGAAAATTTAAAAACAATATCACTTGCAATAGAGGTAAAAAGTTCCTATTACTGACTTGTAATAAGAAAATAAGTCCCCTATTTGTAGTGATGCCCCAGAAACTCGAAATTGACCAAAAACATAAAGAAAATGACTCAGAAACTTATGAAAACGAACAGGAGTGAGTTAAAAAGGATATCTAAGGGAACCATGGATCTAAAACTGAAATTTTTCAACCTCTGCACCTCGTAAAACATGCCTTAGGAGAGAAAATCTTCAATTTTATTCAAAATTTTAATAGGTTATCCCAATTTTTAATAAGTTAAAAATTAGGGACAACACAAGGACCATGCTCCAATGAACACAAAAGATGGATAAGGGATAGCCAATTTTTTTCTATTGTTGAAAATTATGCTTACATCTAAAAGAAAAAATTATTGTGCCCTCTTATCCATCAAACTTAAGAACCCAACTCCAGTTCAAATTCGCCTTATATCTTCTTTCTTGTTTTGTTTATCTATCCTAGTTATTGTCATTTTGGGATCTATTTTGTTTTCTCCCAGGTTCATTAAATTGTGTATGTCAAGAATCTCAGTCCAAAAGGCTTCCTCCCTGGAGGGCCAAGAGTATGTTTCTCTAAGAAAATTTTATCTGAGATGAGCTCTAAGCTTTCTAAAGTATTTGCATGGCTAAGTTAGTTTGAAAAAGTTATAGGTAGGGAGGAAATTTCGTTTTATATAATTACTTAGTAGATTCCAATTTCCCCTCAATTTTATTAAAGTAAAATTGTAATATTTAGTTTATAATGGTCAATTAAGTCGTTAGGATAGACTTTAGGAATATTCTTTTATTCTTTCAATCAAGTTCTTATCCTTTTCATTATTAGTTGTCAATCTTATCCTTTACAGATAGATCTTTTGTATCTCTTATTCAATGAGACTTTTGCTCCTTAATTTAATATTGAATATCTTGGTAATCATTCTCTATGTGTTATTACTTTTCGTAATATAGTATCAGAGCTTGGATTTTGAAAATTCTCAGGCTCAATGAGTGTGTGAATTCCGCAGACTGTGTTGGAATGTTTGTCATTGATGTCAAAGGTAGACAATGTTGTCAAAGAGTTTATTGTGAAGATTGTTGGTCTAAGATGTATGGACAAGAATGTCAAGATAAGAATGAAGAGATTTTCATAGTGATACTGATGTCAAGTGCATGAACAAGATTGTTATCCTTAATATCAAGGACCGAGATTGTTGGTTAAATTGTTGGACGAGAATGTGAAGATAAGAATGAAGAGATTGTTGTGGAGATTAAGATGTATGGACGAGAACTTCAAAGTAAGTATTGTCATTGGTGTCAAGGAAGAATGACAAGATTGTCAAAGAGATTGTCAATGAAGTCAAAGATGAAAGAAGAGATTGTTGGAATATGATGTCATTAACAAAGCCATAAGTGTAGTCTGTTATACATTCCCATTGAAGAGATCATGGACAGCCAACTTAGAGCTGAATATGTTTAAATTAAAGATTTAAGCATAAATAAAATATTATAATATGACCACTGAAGGAAGATCATAATATTTCCCTTTGAAAGAAATGAAATACTTAATGCTAGCCGACTTGCATTAAGATGGCCAATCATAAGAAGGATTCTACGTATTAGAAGACAAGTAATATATTTAAACACATAATGGAGCAGCTAAAATATATACATCAAACGATTTTATGAAAGAAAAAGGTTAACCAGAAATTTAAGAATAAGAAAAAAGTGAATAAGACAAAACAGTGACTTGTGAATAGGACAAAAGGGAGAAGTGCCATTTCAAGTGCTGTGATCTACTAAATAGTATGTTTTGTTTGGAGCAGCGATTAAATACATGTGATACAATTTGTATGAGGAAGGCTGCAGTTAAGTTTGTAAAGGACAGCGATAAGTTTTGAGGAGACATGATCCATGTGTGAAGGTATGTCTATCATTAAGAGTCATATATTCACAAAGGACATCTCCCTTGAAGAGTGTATAAAAGGAGTGAAGGTGAGAGTTGAGAAGGAAGCAAGAAATAAATGAAATATATCCAATGTAAAGAGCAGATTGAAAAGAGAAAGGGCAGAAAAATGAAGTGCAAATCAGATTTATATTAAATAGATGAAGGGGATGTTGATATGGTGAAAGAAGAACAAATGATACATCATTAGAGAGGAGAAATTTTGAATGAAGACATAGCCATATTTGTGATCATATGTTGAAGGAAGTTTGTGCATAATTGTAATCAGATTTGTGAAAGGAATTGGTGCATAAGTTAGACCAGATTTGTGAAAAGAGAATTGTGTAAAGGGTGTGATCAGATTTGTCAAAGGTGTAAACAATTTTATGAGAGTAAACTATATCAGCCATTGAAGGATTAATAGGTTGGAGCCTATCAAATAGTGGTTGGAGAGTCTTGCTATGTTGGAGCCTATCAAATAGAGGTTGGAGCCTCTTGTTGGGTTGGAGATCAATTTGTGTGGGGGTTGGAGCCTCCAATAAGTTGGTGCCTATAATTTTGTCAAGTGGAGATTGGAGTCTCTAGTAGGTCGGAGCCTACAAGAATAAGAAGAAGATCAATCTATAATATATAAGCAATATTTTGTCATGGTTTTTCCCTGAAAGGGTTTCCACATAAATGGGTCTTCTCATTGTGTTCTTAATTGCTAGAACTTGCATATGTGTAGTTGATGTGATTGATTGAATTTGAAAAGTAAAAGTTTGTATTATACTAATGCACCCCCTCTCTCAATAGAATCGCGTGCTCATCGTTGTGGCAGTGACGAATTGCATGCATGTAACACAAAAGAACACGCCAAGAGGATTCCATATGGATCAACCAAGGAAAAATCATGGATTTTTCTTGAAGGTTTTTTCGTGGATTTTTTTACAAAATTCGTGGGCTTTTTCAACTTAAAATTGTGTCATCATCAAAATGAAAAAAAATCATAGGTTCGTTCTAAAAATTGCAGCATTATTTCTGCAAATTGCAGTACTACTTTTTGAAAAAAAGATCACAAATTTTTTTTTTGTAAAAAATTTGAATGGACTTTTTTTGTATATTCATGCCTCTTTTTAACAGCAAATTGTGCCATTTTCAGCATAGTTTTAGTCATGCAACAGGATTTCAAAGGTTTTAGGCAACTTTTTTAAAAAAGAAATCATGAGATTTTTGCAGTTGCAGACTTGTACGATGGGCTTTTCTGGCAGTTTTGGCCATTTTTTTTAATTGTTGGTACAGCAAGACATGCCTAGGGTTTCTGGCACAATACAGGGAATTTTTTTGAGATTTTTTTTTAAAATATCATGGTAATAATCTTTTGCAAAATATCCAGATGCCACCTAGGGTCTCATCTGCAATTTACAGAATTTCCAGAATTTACTTTTAGACTTTTAGTTGCATATTTTTGACAATTTTTTAATAAAATCGAGGGTGCTAATTGTTGCTCGAGTTTTGAATTTTTTTTCCTAAAAATTCCAGTGGTCTTCTTTCAAAAGCAACAAGTTACTACGTTTTCCATGATTTCGTATTGCAGGAGGAATGGCTTCATTACCCAACATCATGTTGGAAGGTAGGCAACAGTTCATTGGCAAAAATTATAACACTTGGAAACAACAAATGCTCACAATCTTCGAGTGCAAGTGCCTCGATCAGATCGTCCTCAGTATATACACTCATCCAATAGTTGTAGGCAACAACCAAGACAAATTTGATGAGTGTAATCGTGAAGCAATCATGCTCATTAAATTATCAATAACAAATGAAATGCTTTTGGAGGCTCATTAGGTAAAACCTCTGCAGAGATTTGGACTCACCTGCAATATCTACATGAGATGTCAGATAAAGGCAAGGCCTTCTTCCTAAAGAATATGCTTTTCTCCATCATGATGGACAAAAAATGTATTTACAAGATCATTTGATAAAGATCAAAGGCATTCAGGATCAATTGCAAGCCATAAGTCACATGATGCAAGAGGAAAACATGGTGGTTATCACACTGAAAAGCTTACCATTGTCATATGAGAATTTCATAAAAACACTCAACATCACATCTACCAATGTTGACCTGAAGTTCAACAATTTGTGCAACAAACTCTTGCAGCAGGACAGATAGAAGAATCAATTTGGTAGAAGCAGTGATTCACCGAGTGTGCAACAATCCTTTGCAGCCAAGGACAAGGGTAAAGGCAAGTGGCCTCAGAAGAAAGGTCAAGGGATTTTTTATGATACTTTGAAGAATTTGAAGATTATCGCATGTCATTATTGTGGTAAACTTGGTCACATGAAGAAGCACTGCAAAAAGAGGTTGGCTGAATTGAAATCTAACCACGGAGGGTCTCAACAAAAAGCTCATGTCGCAGAGCATTCTGAGGAGAAAGATTCAGTCTTCTATGCCTTCATGGCCAAACAACCAATAGATCAAGCAAAGTCTTCTACATGGTACATTGATTTTGAAGCATCTTGTGCCATGTCCCCAATTTTTAATAAGCTCAAGAACAAAATGGATTAATTATTTAAATAATTAAATGGTCCTTATTTGCCTTAAAAGACCTTTTAATTATTTAATTAATTAATATAACTTTATAAATTATTAATAAATATTATTCTTTTTATAAAGTCTTTAGTAGAATGATAATTCAGTTGAATAAACTGAAAGTTAGCGAAGATTTAAGGGCTTTGGGCAAACAAAATAGGCATCACGGAGAACAATGAAGAATGTTTTGGTTTTGGTATTCAAATTGAGAATGGAAACTCTTAGGAAATTTTATAGCCATTAAGGACGGAAACCATAAAGTGGCTTGTGCAGTATCATTCATAAACAGAGCATTGGTGAATCAAGTTGGTTGATGCCGGAAGCTTATTGGATATATTGTTGTCGCTGATGCTATTTATCTTTGTTTACATACACAGTTGCTATCTCCAATTGCTAAGTTACCGGTTCGGTTTTGGGTTCGGGTTCGGGTTCAAGAACCCGGTTCGCCGGTTCGGGAAATTTTTTTTTTGAGGTTGGGTTCGTTTTGGGTTCGGTAATACAAAAACATATAAAAAACAGAAATATATACATATTTGCAGCAGTATTTAAGTTCAGAATACACCACCATATTAATAGTCAAATAACATAGCAAAAATACACCACCACTTTATAGTTTATACTCAAAAGTCAAATGTCATGATATAGAATTATAAATTGAAGTTCAAACTTCAAACATAAAAATCTCAAGTGTTTACAATGTCAATCTGAATCATATGGGTCATCAAAAAAAGCAGCATCATTAGCAACATTAGATGCTACATTTTGTGTAGAACCACAAAGAACATTAGTGGCACTCGCACAAGCACTGCCACTAGCACTGCCACTAGCACCGACACTAGCACTGACACTACCACTCTCATGCTCAGTAGTTGCTTCAGGCTGATAGTCATCATCAATATCAAGTGTAGCTAAGTGACTTGTGGAAGCATCCAAGTCAAGCTGCTCTGGCTCAATATCCCACCTCCTTGTGTCTCCTTCTTTGTAGGAACTATGTTTGTGTGTAAGGAGGCGCAAGTTTGAATGCACATACACCAAGTCCTCAGCCTTTTTTGAATGTAGCCTATTGTGTTTTATTGAGTGGATGAAGGAGTATGTGCTCCAATTCCTCTCAGAAGAGGATGAACTAGCAACCTATTAAGACCAAATTAAATTAATAAATAGTTAAGAGTTACAAAAATTAACTAAACAAAATTATTAAAATTAAAATTAAAATTACAAATATAAATTATAAAACTTACTTGGGATAAAACTTTTATTGCAATAGGTTGGAGGTGCATGTATTCTTGCCCATGGAAGTACCACCAACTATGAGCATCCACCCTACACTTGTCTCGAAGAGCATCCATATTCTGATCAACACTCCCAGAGCATGCAAAAGCCATAAACTCAGCCCTCACTCAATCACGTTGGTCACGATCAGTGAAGATTCTACGAATTGCTGCCTTGTACCCTTGGGCCACTTCACCATCCCTATATGGAGCAACTCTTGATGAAGCAGAAAGTATCTCAGGGCTATAATATTTGGGACTCAATGCAAAAGCGAGAAGATGCAAGGGAGTGGTCATTTTGTTCCATCTATCAACCATGATTTCCTGTAGCTCTTTGAAAAAAAATTCTTTAGGATCTTCCTCTTTTGCATTGATGATGGATCTCATCTTTTCAATAATTGAGTTGATACCATCATATACTTCGCCCAAACAAGGTCTATCCAAGTCAGTGTAACGGATCATGCTCAGTATGGGCTCGGTGAAACTGACAAGATACTCAACAAGATCCCACCAACCATCATCTAGGATCCTTTGCTTGATCCTATTTGCCCTTTCATTGCTAGATTGCCTCCATACAGCACAATTAGGCCTTATTATCATGGCACATAGTGCCTCACGAACCTTTATAAGTCGTCTCAACACAATTGTGTTGGAGGCAAAACAGGTCTCGACAACCTGTTTGAAAATCAAAATTAAAATTAAAATATAATTTAAATATACAAAATCAAAATTTAAAAATTAAAATTAAAAGAAAATTCAAAAATTTAAAAATATTGAGAATTAACTTACCTTCAACAACTCCAATTTAGAGAATTGTCTAAATATTCCTTGCGTCATATGGTGGTTGGTGACAAACATTTGGATGTCTTCGCCCTCGGCATACACCTGTTTGATCCATTCAATTTTGGATCCAATTTTTTGTAGCATTAGATTGAGGGAGTGGACAGCACAAGGTGTCCAAAAAATGTGTGGATACTTCTCCTCAACCAATAACCCAGCAGCCCTACAATTTTTGGCATTGTCGGTTACAACTTGCACAACATTTTGATGGCCAACTTCTTCAATAGCTTGGCAAAGGATGTCAACAATAAATGGACCATCTTTCACCTGTCCTTCACAATCCACTGCTCTCAAAAACATTGCCCCTTTAGGGGACACAGCAATAACATTGATCAATGGGCGATTTCTTGCGTCTTTCCATCCATCAGAAACTATGGTCACCCCTATTTCGATCCATGAATCCCTTATGGCCTTCAAAGAGTCTGCTACATGTTTCACCTCTTTCTCCAATAAGGTGCAACGCACCTTCTCAAAACCTGGGCCCTTATAACCCTTTGGAGCCTCATAATAGATTTCACCATTTTTTGCAAATATGGTGAACGAACAACATTGAATGCCAATCCATTGGCATAGACATATCTTGCTATGTCTTGATCAGTAGTCTCTCTTGCCTCATTCTGAAATGAAGCTTCCAATAGTCCCTTAGATCTTTTATTTGAAGAGGGCATGGTCTGCTCTTGAGGGATGTCCATAAATGGATGGCTTTCTGTAGGTGGAAAATAAGAAGGTGGTGTAGGGGGTTTCATGGATCAAGATCCTTTCTTCAAAGGATGGCTTGTTTTACCACCAGTTGTTTTTTGGTCTGCCTTTTCTTGCTCAGCAATATATTTCAACACTATATGTTCTGGAATGCCATCGTTGTTTTCACCTAGACAATTTTTGATGCCTGTTTCAGGGATCCCGCACAAGTGCCCTTTTACTCGACTGTATGAGCTCGAATATTGAACATTGCAACGACTACAAATCCAAACATATCCTCCACCACCTAGAAGTTGTTGAACCATTTCTACATATTTCCAAAGGGGAGAGGATGGGTTTATTTTGAAACGAGATTGGATTGAGCCTGAGGAGGTACCGTTGCCATTGTAATACGGAATAGTGAATACCTAAGGCACAACATATTGAAATTTTGGTATTGATTCATTCAATTTGAAACTAAAAGACTTAATTAATTTCAAAAAAATGAAAAAATTGAACATGTGTTATAGACATTTAGAAGAATGAAAAGTAAAAAAAAAACAATAATTAAAAAGCAAAACAAAAGAGTTGAGGTTCACTTGTAAAAAAAAATGTAAAAAAACAATCAAAAAACTTCAAAAAACCTACCTCTTTTGAAGAAATCTTGCTCTACAATCGTCTTAGCAACGAATAGACACTTGCAAGTGCTTAGGAATAGCACAACAATCAACTTTGAACAATCTACGATCAGCCTTCAATTCTATTCCAGCTTGTGCAAGCAAAAGAAAAAGTTCAGCAATGGAGGCAAAAAATCATTTTTCCTCATTCACAAATTGGTAAAATGTGTATCACTTTACCTATTTCATGTTTTTGAGGCAAGTATTAGGGTTAGAAAGAATAAAAAACTATTTAAAAGTCAAAAAAATATTAAAAAACCAAAAAACGCGTTAAAAATCGCGCCTGGGCGCGAAATTCTGCCCGGGTTCGAACCCTGGCCGAACCCACAGTCAAGGGTCCGAACCCTAGCCGAACCCACAGGCCCATTTTCGGACCCACACTGAATTTGGGCGGACCGGACCCGAACCGAACCCGAGGCCTATATGGGCGAATCCGGTAACATAGTCCAATTGATAGCATCATCGCCTATCTGTTGGCAAACTCATTCTTATCAAATAAAAGTCCAGGAATTTAACATGCAGTAGTTTTTGGCTGATGCTTATACTCTCTGATTGTTATTTGGTCGATACTTGGACTCTTGTTTTAATTGTTGACATCTACGGATTCATGTAAGCAGTGCTACATATTCTCAACTATTCACATACACCTTCAATGCACTATCTCGATATCGGGCAATCCTATGTATGATATTCACGTATTTACTATTGTTTGCACTGAATGGCACAATTTTGTTAAATGGGTTGAGTGATGAGTACTAGTGATTAGCGGAGGATTACCTTGTATAAATGTTGTGGAGACCATTAATCCCTATCAGCAACATCATCTGCTAACTATATGTCTCTTGGATTCGGGCACGTCATCTCCGATTCCATTTCAAATTAGCGCCAGAGGAAGCAATCGGCTAGCATACTTGTGTGAAATGTATGACCATCAAGAGTCTTAAAGAGTTTGAATGAGACATTGATTCGCCCACTACTAGACAAATTTGGAAGCATCTGATCTGGAATCTGACTCAACGACAGCCTTATTTAATTTATCCGAAGATTAAGGAGTTATCGGGTGATTCTCTACGCCAGCACAAAGGTCAATATCTTCTATAATATTATCTATGTAAATGGTATTGTGCCAAACTTATTTCTATGCCATCAAAGGACTATTGGAATATAAAGAGTATTGGAGAAGTCACATGCTTGGGTTCATATTTACTATCTATATTTTATTATTTCTTTGGTGAATTGGCGTGTATTGCCAAGTGTATGATTAATTTTTGATATCTATGTGATAAATGGTTTATATACCTGTTTATGACAATACTCCCATTATATTGTTTGCAAAATTGTCAGCTACCCTACAATGGATAATAAATGAAGTATTGCTTACATTTCTTAATTATGCATAGCATTGTTCTTGTTCTAATTCCAACTGTTGGTACTTGAATACATATTATATAAATATTTCTCATGCATTGAAATTATGCCATTGGGTTGAAGATATTATATTGTGCAAAAACAAGATTGTATTTCCTATACATATACAAGGGGTTTAATCATTTCAGACCAAATGGCTAAATAAGTTTGACAAATAACATTGTCAAACCTGCGAACTCGATAATAATCTTGATCCACCGAGTCAGGGTTATTACATATTGACATTTTACACACAAGAAAGATTGATTTACTGAGTCTATGGCTTGCTCAAATTTAGTGATCTTCGATGGTGGTGAGTATACAGTTGTTGGCAGAGGCAATGTTCAGATAACCTCTTGAGGGAAAAATATTATTTTGTAATGAGCCTTGCTGATTTACACTCAAAACTCTTCAATTTCAGCCTTTGGAATTTTGTCAAACGGTTGGCAAACAATGTTTGAACTTATCCCTTGAAACTTATGATCTAGTTCTTAGCTTTCAAGGAATATCTTAAGGGTTACCAAAATGCAAAACAAAGATCTTGGTTACTATGACCTTCTAACACTTTAGGATTTTTCACCTAAAGAGAAGGGATAGACCAAAATGTCAATGTTCACACTCTTAAACCACTCTAGAAAATTCCCTTCGAATCTGGCCTAAATTTGCCTCAAGGAATTTTTATCAAACACTTCACTTGTCAACCCTTTACTTGCTGTTCTGAGTTTCAGTTTGCTGTAGGTATGTTTTTGGATGCTTGCCAATAATGTAAAATGCTTGGAAAAAATTGCTAAGACCACAAAAAAAATACCTAAGATGAAATGCAGCTCTTTTTGTATTTTTCAAGTGCAAAAACATGAATTCCTAAATGCAAATGAGCATCTACAGCCAAGAGACATTTTTACAAACACTTGGCATGAAAACTATTTCAAAACAATGCAAATGCATATGATAGTCAATTTGTCAAATAGATGACAAGCAAACACCTTATAACTCCAATTGATATTACAATATTATGAGAGTGCTCACAAGCTGCCAATGAACTGCAATCAGACCTGAGTTTACATTTACTTTTAATATGAAAATGTCTGAAAATAAATGCCTATCAGTTGTATGATTAACAGCATTACATATGTATCATGGAATCTATTTTATGACAGAAACTACATGGAGAAGATGTTGATTGAATCAGCAAATGCAGACAATGTGAATATGAGCCTCTAAATGAAATGCAACAATAAAGATGGAACCTGGAAATGTCTTGCAGCCACACAAAATAATTTGATTCTCCTTGTTTGAGCTTCCAAAAGCCTTCTAAGTGTTGTGCCCTTCTTCCTTGAAGTAAATCGTAGCCTCAAGAATTTTATCTGATTTTTTTTATGGCCTCCAATGATGAAATCACCCTTTCCAAAGAGGGTCGCCCCTACTGCTAGAAGAAATTGCAGATATGAAAATAAACTCAGCTTCAACCTCCTCAAATTTGTTAAGAAAATGATTGCCAACACCAAAGGAAGCAATCACTCAAGTGCCCAAAAAATTATATATCCTTATTGAAGAGCATCGAATGAAAATGTCTTTCCTCTCATGGCTGATCTGCAGATAAGAACAAAATTGGAGACTTCAAATGATTCACCAAACTTATCCAAAATTGATTTCTGCACAATCCTCAAAATTTGGCCAATGGCCACTAAATTTTGCCAATGAAGCACGAATAGAAAGTCTAAAGTAACTTCCTCAATATTTCAAACTAGGGTTGATATTTCACAACCGAAATTGGAAGTAACCAGCTAGGTTTGATCTTTTACAAACGAAGACTGGAAATCAACAAGCTAAACATTCAACTTCAGCAATGTAGTAGAAAAGATGTCAACAACCAAGATGCTGGAAATGAGTCTTTGCAATTCTTTTATATGATTCTCAAAAGAACTCCTTCGCACTTTTAACCAATGTGGGATAGATATAAGTTTTCCCTTTTCCTTTTGAAGTATTTAATTTATTCAAGTGACTTTATAATATAATATTTATTCTAGTCACTTTATTAAATTAATTAAATATAAAGTCGCCTTTTAATATTTAATTGTTTGATAACCTTATAAATAACTAATTTAATAATCTACTTAATTTAATTAAAATAATCAATTAGTCATCCTTTTGAAATATCATTAATTTGGAAAACTTAATTAATTAATTTAATTAAATTAAACTCGCTCCAAAATTGGGGACATGACAGTCCTCCCTTCCCAAAGATTGCTTGCCCTCAAGCAATCCGCAACTCTCCATCCATAATCACCACAACACCTATCCACCACCACCTGGATCCCAAACAATCCTTTACAGTATTCCAATCAACCAAGAAACGTAGTTGAAGCTCATGCCAACATCATATCTTGTCAAGCTGTGGGACCCAAGACTCCAATCCTCAACATATGGTAACCAAGCACTAAGTGACAATCCTCATGCAACCAAGTGCCCCAACAATCGTTTCCACTTGAATCACACAAGCCTGATGCCCTGTCCTTCAACCCACCTCGCTGAAGCAATAATGACGCGGTCAAGTCCTAAACATGTGGATCGAAGGATATCTAGTGAACACACCTCAAAGTGCAATCAAGGTGGTAACCTACGATCAGCGCCCAAGAAACACCATGTGTATACCTCTCCATATCAACAATGTCATCATCATGAATGCCATCTACTCTTGTCATGCCTGTGTCATCCTCATACCAACACACCCTAGGTGGCCTCCTCAAGATGTAAATGATACCTAACCAAGGTGTATAGAAGCATAGGCCAATCCCTAACACACTGCTGTCGTAAATCAGAATAGCATCCTCAAGTCTGCCGAACAAGTCCATGATGGAGCTAAATGTATCCTTGCCACCCAAGGATAGAAACTCATCACTACTCCATCCCCTAACAGCCATGGGACCAATAAATGTTGTCCTCAAAGAGCATCTCGTCAAAGTTGAGCAGCTATCAATCCATGAGGGCAAAGTCAAAGAACTATTCTCACTATACCTAACTCCATCCCATAGACTAAAACCACTCGGCTCCTCAAGTCTCATCATACAATTAGCTATCACACCCTTGGGTGCTCCATGTGCCTTCCCTCTAAGCACCACTCTTTGTCCTTTGGCCGTTCTAAACTTGAGCTCCATTGTCTGGAAGTTCTATGAATATTCGCCCAATGAGTGGAGCCACTGAATTCCCAAGATAGCAGGTGTGGTTCCCAAGTCCACTATATAGAAATCATCTATCTCTATATAGTTACTCAATCTCACACTTAATCGGGGAACCTTCTTCCTACAAAACATTTTATACCCATCAGCCACCATAACGCTAAACCCATCAAAGGCCTGTGTTGTCAATCCCTGTTTGGTCACTAAGGCTGAATCAATGAAATTATGTGTAGCCCCGCTATCAATTAAGACTGTGATGGGCTGACCTTGTATGGACCCCTTAACTCTGAAAGAGTGGAATCTAGGAGAGCCTGAAAGTGAAACAATGAAACCACCACCAGTGTCCTCTCCTCAAGGCTAATCCTCATCTGAACTACTGCTGTCCATGTGTGCATACTCCTCCTCATCCTCATCATCTGACACTACCTCTATGAGATGAGCCTTCCCCTTTCCCAAGCAATGGTGACCTGCTACCCATTTCTCCTTACAATGATAGCAAATTCTTTTCTCTCTACACTCCCTGCAGAAGTCTTCATCTGTTTTGTTTTTCTTATTGTCTTTCTTATGAGACGGCTTTTCCCCTATATCTTCTGGAAGAGGTGAATTGTGTGAGGGGGATTTGTTTTTGTTATTGCTTGAGAACTTATTTCTTTGTTGGCTAGACTACATGTCCCTAGCCTTCTTGATTGCCTCCTGAAGTGAAGTAGGGTTGAGAGCCTTAACCCAACCTCTTAATGGATCCATCAAACCATCCATGAATAGGACTAGCAACCTCCTCTCTGAAATGTCTGTCACCAAAACAACCAACCTCTGGAAATCAGCAAGGTATGTATCCAATGATCATGTTTGTTTGAGCTGAGCTAACTCCTTGAAGTGGAGTTCTAGATCCTTCACATCAAATCTGTCAATCAAGCGCTCGATGAACTCTACATAAGATGTAATTTGATCATGACCCATGGTGACTAATCCGTGATACCACCATTCATGTGTAACTCCATCCAAGGGTATTGTAGCATATTTGATTGCTTCATCCTCAGGCATAGGATTAAGCTAAAAATAAGTGTCCACTTTTTGCACCCAAGCTCGTGCTGTTGTCTTTCCTGAACCATCATAATAAGGCAACCTCAATTTTCCCACTTTTCTCTTGAGGTCATTGTGTTCCTCCCTATTACCTCTGTTAGGTCTATGTCTCATTCTCAGGTCCATGTAGTCTTTGAGAGACATATCTTGTTGAAAACCAGCAGCTACCCAGTCTTGTCCAAATTGATCCTGAAGCTCAAGTATTGTGAGTTCATTGTCTACTTTTGGTTGTTCTTCTCTAGCTGGAAAAATAGGCATCATGGGTCTTGTTCCACTTTGTGTAGCACAATGATTAGGATCCCTGCTATTATTGACTTAATTGTCTCCATGACCATTGTTAACTCTGTTTGTATTGTTATTATTTCCAAGAAAATTTCTTATCGGCATATTCATCATTTGTTCTAAATGTTGATTTGTTCTTCTTTGCTCTGCTAGATGTTCCCTCAAGAGTGAATCACTTGAATCTTCTTTCCTAGGGCTGAATTGTCTTCTAGCACCTGCTGCATAATACTGTCCTTTATTTTCTTCCCTTGCTGCGTAACTCTTTTCCCTGTCACTCGTGAACCCTTACAGGCTGACAAGAACTTAAGCTCTGATACCACTGTAATGAGCCTTGTTGATTTAGACTCTAAACTCTTCAATTTCAGCCTTTGGAATTTTGTCAAACGGTTGGCAAACAATGTTTGAACTTACCCCTTGAAACTTCTGATCTAGTTCTTAGCTCTCAAGGAATATCTTAAGGGTTACCAAAATGCAAAACAAAGATCTTGGTTACTATGACCTTCTAACACTTTAGGATTTTTCACCTAAAGAGAAGGGATAGACCAAAATGTCAATGTTCACACTCTTAAACCACTCTAGAAAATTCCCTTCGAATCTGGCCTAAATTTGCCTCAAGGAATTTTTATCAAACACTTCACTTGTCAACCCTTTACTTGCTGTTCTGAGTTTCAGTTTGCTGTAGGTATGTTTTTGGATGCTTGCCAATAATGTAAAATGCTTGGAAAAAATTGCTAAGACCACAAAAAAAATACCTAAGATGAAATGCAGCTCTTTTTGTATTTTTCAAGTGCAAAAACATGAATTCCTAAATGCAAATGAGCATCTACAGCCAAGAGACATTTTTACAAACACTTGGCATGAAAACTATTTCAAAACAATGCAAATGCATATGATAGTCAATTTGTCAAATAGATGACAAGCAAACACCTTATAACTCCAATTGATATTACAATATTATGAGAGTGCTCACAAGCTGCCAATGAACTGCAATCAGACCTGAGTTTACATTTACTTTTAATATGAAAATGTCTGAAAATAAATGCCTATCAGTTGTATGATTAACAGCATTACATATGTATCATGGAATCTATTTTATGACAGAAACTACATGGAGAAGATGTTGATTGAATCAGCAAATGCAGACAATGTGAATATGAGCCTCTAAATGAAATGCAACAATAAAGATGGAACCTGGAAATGTCTTGCAGCCACACAAAATAATTTGATTCTCCTTGTTTGAGCTTCCAAAAGCCTTCTAAGTGTTGTGCCCTTCTTCCTTGAAGTAAATCGTAGCCTCAAGAATTTTATCTGATTTTTTTTATGGCCTCCAATGATGAAATCACCCTTTCCAAAGAGGGTCGCCCCTACTGCTAGAAGAAATTGCAGATATGAAAATAAACTCAGCTTCAACCTCCTCAAATTTGTTAAGAAAATGATTGCCAACACCAAAGGAAGCAATCACTCAAGTGCCCAAAAAATTATATATCCTTATTGAAGAGCATCGAATGAAAATGTCTTTCCTCTCATGGCTGATCTGCAGATAAGAACAAAATTGCAGACTTCAAATGATTCACCAAACTTATCCAAAATTGATTTCTCCACAATCCTCAAAATTTGCCCAGTAGCCACTAAATTTTGCCAATGAAACACGAATATAAAGTCTAAAGTAGCTTCCTCAATATTCCAAACTAGGGTTGATATTTCACAACCGAAATTGAAAGTAACCAGCTAGGTTTGATCTTTCACAAATGAAGACTGGAAATCAACAAGCTAAGCAGTCAGCTTCAGCAATGTAGTAGAAAAGATGTCAACAACCAAGATGAAAGAAATGAGTCTTTGCAATTCCTTTTATATGCTTCTCAAAAGAACTCCTTCGCACTTTTAACCAATGTGGGATAAATATAAATTTTCCCTTTATCTCTTTTGAAGTATTTAATTTATTCAAGTGAATTTATAATATAATATTTATTTTAGTCACTTTATTAAATTAATTAAATATAAGGTCATTTTTTAATATTTAATTGTTTGATAACCTTATAAATAACTGATTTAATAATCTACTTAATTTAATTAAAATAATCAATTAGTCATCCTTATGAAATATCATTAATTTGGACAACTTAATTAATTAATTAAATTAAATTAAACTAACTCCAAAATTGGGGACATGACACTTTGTGTCTCACACATTTCCCTTCACAAATCTTCGTGTATGATATTACATTTATTCCACACTTCTCACACATTTCTTATTCCCTTTTATATCTTCACATTTATATGAAGAGATACATCCTTTCAAAGATAATAATTGATGCCTTTTCAAACTTAATCACTACCTTTTCACACATATCCACAATCATATATATTTTTATCCTCCACACACTTCTCTCTTGACTAATAGATCTTTCTTTCTATTTCACACACATCTATTTATATCTTTACATCTCAATGAAGAGTCGCATCTCTTTGAAAACAGATAACTCTATAAAAGGATATGTCCTTTTGTTAAGACTAATTGCTTGCATTTAATTATTTTTCCTTTTTATTTCTCCTTTGAATGATCTTCTATTATTTTCTTATTTTTCAATGGTCATAGCCCTTCAACATGTCACTTCACTATTCTTAACCAAATCTTCAATTAATAATATTCATTCACTTCATTCTTCTATATTCCTCTTATTTACTTCATCCTACATATTCTAATTCCATACGCTTCTTCTTTGAATCATAAAACCTTCCTCCCTTTTTTTTATTCCTCACTCATTCTTGAATGATAAAACTTTCCCACACATAACATCACATGGAATGACTTCTCTTATATATCTTTTCTCATCATGAGACACAAACCTTCACCGTACCCTTGTGACTTTTGGTTAAAACTAATCTTTGTTTAATTAATTATTTTTTTTATCATGTAAGAAGTGCTTTATAATATATCTTCTATTTATTTCCTTATTCCTTTATTGAATTCGATTTACTTCATCATTGATATATTATTCATTTCATTATTGATATATCTTTTGTTGCTCCACTCACACACTTCATCTTTTATCCACTCTTGTCAATCGAATTTTACTTGGTCTTTGAACATCGATTAGTGGCCTTTGGCCTTTGTCCATCATACAATTTCTTCTATTGACAAAGTGCTCTTCTCACCTTTGATGTCAATGACAATATTCTAACAATCTCTCATACTCTTTTGACACCAATGACAATCAATTCCAACACTTGTATGTCTTCAAACTGAGAGCCTTCACTCACTGTATTCACTAAATACCTCACGAGCCTCCAGCAATTTTTAGGGCACCAATACTACCTTCATACGACTTCCCCTCATACCAACTATAACCAATAACTTGGTTATTAAGGAACCCAATCCTCTTTATCTATGTAACTTCTTTGAGCAAGTTTATGCCTCTTCTAGATGTAAGTCACGGTCCTTATCTGGATGAATTGACTGTTTAGAAATTTCTAGTTAAAGCTATGGATCTGTCCTGTTGTGACCTTTTCACACATCACCCCATTCAAAATGGGGACCCCCTAATTTTTGCTTCATTCTGGTCTTTTGGCTTTGGTTCTCTCTCTCTCTCTCTCCCTCTCTCTCTCTCTCTCTCTCTTTCTGTTGTCTGTTTTCCAGGGTTGTGCCCGTCTGTGAGCTTAAACGTGAAATTTTGGCTAAGTCTGAAAATTAGGGTTTGTACTTTCATGGTCAATCTAGGGTCCAATGGAGTGAATGAATTGAAATATGAGACTAACATTACAGTTAGTATGCTTCCAGCAAGCTCTCAGCTAAATTTCATCAAATTCTGACTACTTACTATTTTTAGTAAATGTCCAATTCCGAGTGTTCTTTCAGCATTTTTGAGGATTCAACAATCACACTGCATCCAGAACGTGTCAAGCTACTATGCAAATTTTGGGCTGAAACAGACAACTTACTATTTTTAGCAGTTCGGCTTCCAGAGCAAATTTTAGGGTTTTTATGCAGAATTCTTCAATGCATGTCTGAGGATTCCTTCTAGGTTTTCTGAGACCTCCACGACGGTATAACATGCAAAGTGAGATAATGACTTTCAGAGTTCAACCTTCGAAGGCTATTTTTAGGGTTTGCATGTCGGGGTTTTCTTTGCATGTCTGATGATTCCTTGTGGGTTTTCCGAGAGCTTCGTAGTGGTGTGACATGCAAAGCAAGATGATTGGTTTTCAGTGACTTACTATTTTTAGCAGTTTCATTCCAGTAGCTGCCCAGCGCATCAGAATCACAAACAGGACCAAGTGCAACTGAAACGAGGTCAAACGAAGGTCATTTGATATGCATGCAAGTCAAATTAGAGTTTCCAACTTTGGGACCTAAAAAGAGGGGTAAAAAGTCAGAATTTTCGAAAACCGGTGTATCCCACTACGTTCAACATCTTTCAGGCTATCCACCGGTAAAATTTGAAGGCAATCGGAGCACTTACTATTTATAGTAAGGCGTTCCAAAAATTGGCTAAAAATAGTAAATCAGCAGCAGGCACCAGTGCCAACGAGCAGGTCACCTGATGAGGAGCACATCATTCGAATTTCAAGTCAAACGAAGTTGTGGAAGTCTTAGAAACGAGCAGTTACTATAAATAGTAAACCACCTTCAGAAATGTGCTATTTTTAGCAGGTCAGCTCAGCACCCCAGTGTGAACAGGCTGACAAGGTCATGAGGATCCTACACTCAAAATTTCAAATTGATCTGAGCTTCAAAGATGTGAGAATCAAGGGACTTACTATAATATAGTAAGGTATGGAGAAGCTAGCAGAAGGAAAGAAAAACGCCTAAGTCTGAACAATATCCACCTCCTACCTCCAAATGCGCCCTTAAGGAGAAATGAAGTTTGATCGAGATAAATTGTCTAAGTTTGAGTTACATCCTGCAGGACCTTGAAAATGCACCCATCCTAAGCTGGAAGTCAAGAAAAATTCTAAGGCATGAATCTCGTCCTACTCCACATATCAAATGCGCCCTCCTCACAAGCAAGATGATTGAAAATTTTTCTAAGTATTGGAATATCCTGCAGGTACCTCCATGTGCGCCCAAAAAAAAGGATGAAGAAGCATGGAAAATATTCTAAGTAAAAGTTTCATCCTCCTGCCACCCCTAAATTCGCCCTCTTCAACAAGTCAAGGTGTTAGAAATTCTAAGTGTTGAGGTCTTATCCTCCTTATACATCAAAATGCGCCCATGCTAAACAAGGAGTCCAAGGTGGTCAAAGGCGTTGAAGACTTTTATCCACTTCACTATGCTAAATGTGCCCATACTCAAGCTAGTCAAAGGAGGTTAAAGATGTTGAGAGTGTTTATCCTTTACTGCATGTGAAATGCGCCCAACTTAGCCTAGAAAAGACAAATTTTAAAATCCGCCTGCCTATCCAAAATGCGCCCAAGTTTAGAGAGAAAGTCAAAGGTCGAAGGGCGTTGGTGTTTCATCCTCCACTACATGCAAAATGCGCCCATCCTCTTGAACATGTGAAATGCGCCAAGATTAGAAAAAGGTCAAAGGAGTCAAGGTGTGGAAAGCTTTATCCTCCCCCATGCATAGAATGTGCCTAAGTGAAGGTGAAAATAAGGGTAATTGCCAAGGAGTTAATGTTGAACAAGGTGAAGTCGATGAAAAAGTTACCTTGGCATGGTGAAATCCTCTTCAACATGTGAAGTGCGCCCAAGGTAGGGTGAACAAAAGAGTGAATATGCTAGGCGTTGAAATAAGAATATCCTCCTCAAGGTAGAAAATGCGCCCAAGGTGCATAAGGTTTAGAATATTTCAAGGCACTTAGACTTAATCCCTCTCAATGTGCTAGATGCGCCAAAATGAGGGTGATAAATAGGGTGGCGTTGAAATCAAAAAAATATCCCTCATGAAATGTAAAATGCGCCCAAGGCATTGGAGAAAATTATCTAAGTGATTTGATAAAAAAAATCTTCACAGGCAAAATGATTGATTTTAATTTAAAAATTTCTAAGGCACAAAAGATTTCACCTCTAGGAAAATACGCCTAAGTCTGATGGAGGTGTGAAATTTTTTTCAGAGGCATGAATGAAATTGCTAGTGGAGAAGTCAGAGGATGCCAACTTCACAGGGTTCATAAAAAATTTCAAGTTAGAGCAAGAAAATACTCACAAGGATGAAGAAATGGATTAAATTTGATGTGGAAATATTTTTCTAAGGTTCAAAATTCAAAAATATTAAATGTACCCCTTCGTTGTATACCCATGAATTCGACACACTGTAAAGAAAATTTTCTTTTGGGTATTGAAGATCTTCGACAAGGAATGAATTTTAGTGTGTTCTGCACTTCGCCAAGGCTTTCGAGATGGAGAATTTGATCGGCACTTGAATTATGGAATTTTCCTAAGGGAAATTTAAATTTTTCTAAGGCAAAGTGAATAAAATGTGTTTTTGAAAATAAAGTGGTTTAGATGATGAAATTGAAATGAATTGCCTAGATGAATTTGATTAAGTTCTTCGAGAGATGAATCTTCCAAAGTCAGAGGTGAATAAGAAGTAAATGTCAAAGCTTCAACTGGTGAATTAAATTTCTTGAAGAGTGAATTTGAAGTGGATATTTTCAAAAATGAATTAAAAATGCTAAGTATGCCAGTCAAGATAAATCTTTGAAATTATAGAAGGTCAAGATTCTAGACGTCAGGTGACAAGTGTTGAAATTGCCAGAGGAGGGAGATTTGAATTCCTGCTGTGAGGTAGTGGAGACTTAATGAACTGGCTAAAATTTGCCTCCTAGAATTCGATTTGGCTATAAGAATTGAGAGTTTATTCATTCTTCTTCACCAGTTGAAGAAGTTCGATTTTAGCTCTGAGATTGAATTTGCAGTGCAAGTGAGTGATTGAGTTGAGTTGTTGAAGAAATTCAATTTGAAAGAGAGGATTGTTGAAGCTGAAGTTTGAAAAGTCTAAGTTTGTGGCTAAGTATTGAAGAAGTACAACTTGAAGTAGAAGAAGGTTGCTGAAGTGCGAAATTTGCTAAGTCTTTTGAAGTGCTGAAGTGAAGTTGGACGATTTTCTCAAGTGTGAAGTTGTTGCAGCCAACTTAGAAAATTTGCTAAAGAGTTGAAGTTGCTGAAGCTTGCATAAACTTTCTAAGTGATTGAAAGTTCAGAATTGTTAGAGGAGAAGTTGAGGTTTGCAAATGAAATATGATGTTGCAGCTTCTCAAATTCTTGAAGTCGACTGGCAGCCCTCTACATTGTTATTTTATTATTTTTCTAAGTTAATTGTTGATGGTTGTTTATTGTTTTGCAGGATGGCTGAAGCAAGGGCGACTGGTAGAGATAGCAATGGCGCATCCAAATACGCTGTTATCAAGAAGCTGAGCAAGCCTTTCCTGCCAGAGTCTAAGTTCACTTCGAAGTTGGGCAAGCTGGCTGACACCAATTTGGGCTCTTTCAACATGGAGGCTTTCAAAAATCGGATTATGGGAGTTGGCAGACACCGTCCTTCGATCACTTCGCACAATATTGTTCGAAGTGGGTTGTATGCAGCTGCTGGTTTCCCACTAGCTATTCAATGCTCGGAGCTAATGATGGAGTGTGCTGATTACTATGAGGCTGAGCACAAATCAATTGTCTCACCAAATGGCCAAGTATTCGCCAACCTCACTCCTGCAACTATTGGCGAAGCTTTTGGAATCCCAACGCACGAGAGGATGATTTACAAAACAAGAGAGTGAGCTGAACGAATGTATGCTTCTACATTCAAGAGATGTGCAGAGGTGATCAACACTCACTAGATGAACAAGCCCAAGCCCTCTCGCACAAAGTTGCCGAAACAGATTATATCAGATGATTTGAAGCAAGACTATTGCGACTTGATCATGATGCTCAGTAGAGTTGGAGGCTGCCCTTAGGCATTTATTTTTGAGCAATGGATGTTTTATTACATCAACCTCGTGCTGGAAGGAAAGGAGCACATCAACGGGGTTGTGATGATTAGTGACAATTTGCACAAGCAGCTACTGAACTTGAGAAGAACAAAGACATTTTACATGGGCTCCTACATTATTTACATGTTGGCTAGTATGACGAAGTATAGAGGGATTTCATATAAGGAACCTGTTGGTTGTGGTTCTCACCAATTCAAAATCCATGAGGCTTGCCCGCAGTTGCACCTGACAAGCGCTACCCATTACAAGCGTGTCAATGATGCCTTCACCATGCACATAACAAGATTACTTCAGCAAAGGACTCATCATAGGATCTCGAGGGAAGCTCAGGAGTTAATTGAAAGGTATGGGTGCTGGTCTATTCAGTTTCCGAAATTCACTTACATCAGGCTGCAAGGTTTTTCTTCTCATTTATTGTGCCACTCCCTATTCTGGCAATTTTTAGGGTTAGGGCTGAGGTGGCTCAATCTTAGCCATTTATTTGATTGTGATATGAGCCGTCCATTAGACTTGGCTATCTATAAAAGGGACATCCCCCCTCATTTGTATTCAATAGAAATTAGATTAGACATCAGACTAGAGACTAGAGCAGAGAGATTGATAGTATAATTGTGTAGCTTAGCATAGCATAGTTTGGAGAAGGAAAGTTTTCCTTTGAAAAATTTTGTAAGAGATTGTTGTGTAAAACTTTCATAATAAAAGATCTTTCATTAATGGTGAAATTCATCTTTGTTATGGATAGCTAACAAGGTTTCTTCATCCCTTCTACTTCAAGTAGCGTAAAATAGTTTAAAGTAGTGTAATTTTCATTTCATGCAAGTAGATATTAGCTGTGGATCTGTGGTGTTGATCGAGGCAACTTCATTTTAGTCCATACCACTAGCAGCTTGTTGACGGCAGGTTTGCCTTGTGTGGTCAACTGGAGCATTTTATAAACCTAACTTCAATTGTAATTCATATCTTGGTATGCGTCGTCTTGACAGTATCTTGATGTCGGATTGTAACTTGAACATTTCTTGCCATCCCCTTGAAGATTGCACCAACTTTGTGTAAGTTGTCCAGCGTGAGGTGGAGCAAAGTTTGGTTGAAGCTTGCCGAAATTGATCCCGCGTCCCGCCTTTAGATAGAACATAATTTTCTAATCCCTACAACCATTCAATTCAGTATTTTTCTGGTTAGTTTTAGGAAAACGTACCTTATTGCTAAATCATTCGCATTGCATAAATCCCCTTCCAATCATCTATCTGTTGTTAGCTACAAGCCCTTTTGAACAATTGTGTAAATCCCCTCGTAAAAACAGCATATCACAACGAACCTAATGAGGGTATTCCAAAGCATTTCGAAACCTTGGAGTTGAACATGCAATCTTTCTAGCAATCTTAGTGCACGAAATACTTTGATCAAGACAGAATGGAGTAGCCTTCGGATTACTTTGTTCTGCTGATTGGTGCAGTCACAAAAATCACATCAACACGTCCCTTGTAAACTTACTGAGATTTAATTAGTATGGCACCATTCTAAGCAGCAATTTCACCATTTGAATGCAACATTTATGGGATTTTTTAGGTTACATGACACAATAAAGATGAAATATAAATATTCGGCACTTACAAATAAACTCATGGCTTTCTTAGCAATATGTTTCCTTCATGCCAGCACAGAATAACCCTGTTTCAACTTCCATGAACAACAATGTCACATACGACTTCTTTCAAACCTCACATTTAACTTCGAGAATGGTCACGCCAACTAGAAAATGGTAAATATTAACCTCTAAAGTCTCACAATGCCTTCCCAATTCATCCCTGCACCTGAAACTTGCCTTGCCTAATTAAAATGAACAAAGATGGTCAAATGACTTCTTTCCATTTGCCCAAACCACAAGAAATCACTTGCCTAGCAATAATGGAGTTGACCAGTTGAATATTAATATTTATTGTCCTTTATAAAGTGCCTTAATCAGCCAAAAATTCCCATTGAAAACTCAACACCAAACTAGAGCATCATTAATTCTAGCAATAGCTTCATTTCCTGCAAATGAGCCAGGAAAGATCTTCCACTTTCGTAGCTGATGTCCTCTATGAAGGTTTCCATCCTCACAAAGCCTTTTGGTGAAACTTTGTTCAACCAGCAATTACCTGTTCTTTCAAAAAAATCTCCAACATACCCAAAAATGAATTCCAACACACTTTTGTTCATTCCCTTGTAACTCCCACACCCCTTTCTTGAAAATGAATTTTTTTAATTTTTTAATTCCTTATGTCTCCCATTTGATGTCCTATAGTGAGCATTATTTTCACTTTTTTGAAAAATAAACTTTTTTGTCCTTAGGCCACTTTATAAAGTTCCCCCCTTTAAAAAAATTTATAAACACTAAGTTAAATATTTAACTTAAGAACTTTAGCATTTAAATTAAAAATATATCCAAGCGACTAAGCCTAGAGAGGGGACATTACAGCAATAGGTAGTAGCTCTTTCCTTGACAAAACCAGAGTATCAGGGAATAATCAAAGCAGCATGTGAGGTAGTATGGCTTCAAAGGGTGCTTTCAAACATGAAAATGTCTCAAGCAAAGTCTTTGCCCTTGTTTTGTGACAATCAAGGGGTGCTAAAGCTTGCCAAGAATCCAATCTTCCACGAGCGTACCAAACATATGGATTTTCATTGTCATCTCATCTAGCAACTTGTAGAAGATGGTTCAATGATGTTGCAATATTGTCCAGCTGAGGACCAAACTGTAAACATTCTTACCAAGTCCTTGAGTCCTGACCAATTTGTAAAATTTTAAGATAAACTTGGTGTTTCACAGATTGACCATTAAGGGAGGATATTAAAGTAATATTGTAATATTTAGTTTATAATGGTCAATTAAGTCGTTAGGCTACACTTTAGGAATATTCTTTTATTCTTTTAGTTAAGTTCTTATCCTTTGCTTGATCAGTTGTCAATCTTATCCTTTATGGATAGATCTTTTGTATCTCTTATTTAAGGAGATTTTCACTCCTTAATTTAATATTGAATATCTTAATAATCATTCTCTTACTTTCCATAATAAATTTTAGTTATCTTTGGAACCAAAAATGTAATATCAACGTCCCTTAAAAAATCCTCGCATCCATCGGTCCAAGAAGTCTAGGAGCCAACGGATCTGAAAGTTTTACTTAACCCAATTTATTGTCCTTTCACATCTGAGATACAAGGATCCTATTCAATTTGTCTTGATTCTCTTTGAAATCAAAGATTCTTAAAGAGCTCACTGGATGCTACCATGTGTCACCCCCAAAGCCTTTACCTTGACTGCTATGAGATCTAAAAAAGCTAAGCACTCTGACAGACCCAATATTGGTTAATTCAGACTTCACATTTAGACCTTTCTGTCAATAGCTATAAATGCTTGGAGTGGTCTGAGATTCTCACAAAGCTCATCAGACGATGCCACATGTTATCCTTGGAGTGCCTTGATGACTATGAGATCTAAAAAATCCAAGCAATCCAGCAAACCCAAGATCAATTTTAATTCCAATTTAGTCAAAGATTTCATGTCCAAATTATCTCAGGGAACCTTTCACATCTGGAAAAACTCGTTTGCCTTTGGATCTGACAAAATTCTAGTCTTAACCTATATTTGTTTCAAGTTCAGATCCTAAACTTGAATAAAATACAAATGGCTTTGACCTATGGCAAGCTTGCAATAGCCACAACTTGATGAGTTGACTTAGTCAGAAGATGCCACTTACTGTACCCAAATCTTTACCCAATGATCCACCATGACGTATATCCTAGTATGTGCCATGAAGGAATGCCTGCAAACAAGTTGATGCCTGCCTGTTATCAAGTTATCACATGATAAACTTGATACAGAAGAATCTACCCAAAAGAATGAATACAAATTTGATTTTGATTACTCTTTCTGTCAGAGCAGGCATATATTTATTGTTACTAACTTGGTCAAATTACAAGTGAGACGAAATTGGTGGAATTCATTCAATGTTTGAAATCTCACTTGATGTTTAATACTTTATTCTGTGAATTTAAAATTTGATATAAAAAATCCAGTCATGAAAGTAAAATCTACAATATGATTGAAGAATAGAATTGCTTCAACAAGAATTAATGCTTCCAGAAATTGATTCATTTCATTATGTCCAGGATTAGGAGAATTTGATCAGATTTTATCGACACAAGCACTCATCCTTAAAAAGAATATTAATTTGTAGTCATCGATTGTTGCAAAATGTCATGGTGCAAACTAATTTTATGATTCCACATATCATTTTTGAGATCGAGGACATTAATGTTGGCTAAGATTGTACATGGGTTCATGTGACAAACCAATTTCTTTGAGAACTAACAAGGGGATCATTTACACTAAGAAGGAGATTGAAGTGACAAGGCTGCCAAGTTGCAATAACAACACTAGAAACAATCTATGAATCAAATCAAGGTCATCTACCTTGCATAGATAATTGCAAAGTTTGGCTTATAATTGAATTTCCCTTACAAGATTGAATTAATAGGCATGTGGTGTCCTTTGAGGCAGATATTTTTCTCTGAGCAGGTAGTTGAAAACATAGTGTCCTTGAGAATAAGATTTGATTTTCCTTAGACTTGTAGAAGATTGGATTGATGCTCTCAAGAGTAATCTATATAATATAATGCCATCCCCAATTGAGAGGGTTGGAAAAATCATACCGTTAGAATCATTTTGTAATAGGCAAGATTATGTTTTTTTATTTTTTTCAGTATAGTTTATTTCACTTTCATGGTTTTTCCAAGCTAAATCATGATATTTTGATACTATATGTGTAACTCATTCAAAGTGAGATAAATCAAAATCAGTGAGGTTTATGGTGCAGCTTTAGTATTTGTTGGTGTAATTATATAATTGCACCTTATATTAAGTTTACTTAAATACTTTATTTTATTCACTAGGTGAATTAAGAAATAATGAGCACATATCATCTCCTCAATTGATGGGAATCATATCATCTACTTGATTGATGGAAATCATGTGCCACCTCTACCTCATTTACTCCTTAATTGCCACCACTCCCTCGTCAATCTGAGTTCACTTGACAGCACTGCTCTTATGTGTTGAGTCAATCCACCAGATCACTGTAGCTAATTCAACTCTTTTGGGACACTTCTCACTCTGAGTTGTGTATCCTAGAGTCTATTTTTTAGTCCATTTCCTTTGTCTTATCATTTATCTTGGATCATGAAAACAAATAGTAGAATATTATTGTTCTCATCTTGTTTGCATTTGAATTAGTGTCATCTTGTTGTTTTTGTTCCTAGGGAGATTTGATTATTGCTAGTTCTTTATTAAATCTAACAGTATTGAAATCTGTGTGGTTTTGTATACTCAATCTGCTCTTGAAATTTGGTGACTGTCTATGCTTGTCTCACTGGTTAATTGGTCCCAGCAGATTGCACAATCTTAGGCTTCTGACTATGTGATAACTAGTCAAATGAAGATTGGTTTCCCTTCTTGATTTATCTGCTTCACTGAATTAAATATTGTCTTCAAAATAATAGAAGCTCTTTCTCCTCACTCTTATCTTTTAAATTTCTTTGGAATCTGATATATTTAGGAGTAGATTAGTAGTTTTTTTAATTTGGTTTGTAGTGCATTCAAGCTTGTATTTTGTGGTAAACTATGTGACATGCTCTGATTACAATTCTTTATCATTGAGATGTATTGTATAGGAGTAATTGAATAGCCTCTGATATTACCCTTAGAAACTTAACTTTGTGTCGTATTTTCTTCAGTTCTAACACAAGCCCCTTCTGGAGCTATCATACCACCTCTAAGTGAGACCAAGCATGCCTTAATAGGTTTCCCGAGCCTTGGAGGGTGATTTCTCCCTTCTCAAGAGAATTATTTCGTTCCACATGTTGGTATGCTACTTGCAGTGCCCAACCACACCAACTTCAAGATTCCATTGTTAATGTCACAAGGATGAACAAAACTCTCGACCAATAAATGAGTCTTTATTTACATGTGATTAAACCTATGCTTTCTCTTTCAAATCACCTAATTGTTAATCTTTATGCCATGTCCTATAGGCTTTGGAGATCTCAGTTATTAGTAGCGTTATACTTCTATTACTAGAGTATGACCAGGCATGATGATAGAAGTACACTACCGTGCAACCTCAACTTGCTGTAAAAGGATTTTTTCTTATTCCAAAATCGAAAATGAAAAAGAGCTTTTCAGCTAAGTTACCGGTTCGGGTTCGGGGACGGGTTCGGGTACGAGAACCCGGTACGTGGGTACGGGCAAAATTTTTTTAGGGGTTTGGGTACGTATGGGTACGTGTGTGTATATATATATATATATATATATATATTAATAATTTAATATATTATAAATCTATATATATGTATTATATATACAAAAAAATAAGAGAAATATAGAGAATTGTAAAACTAAATCATTTCATAGTATGATACTTGATCAACAAAGGTAATGAAAACTCAAATGATTAGACATTGATTTTTTGTTAATTTTATATCAATTCATTTGAATTCTCAATTCAGCTCTAATGTATTATAGATGATTATACCATGAATATGGTGAATGCCTTATCATATGAATATTTGAATTTTTCTATATGTTTAAATTTCTGCTATTTTTTCAATTGCTACCCCCTGGAAAAAAGGCCTCCTGTTCCCTGTAATCACTGAAATGGGTCCCACTGTTTCCTACCATTCCCATCTCAGAAACTTGGTGAACAAAGGTGTTTTTGTCAGACATGGATATTATATTTTAGGCTCCATTTCTAATGATGTAACAGAGGTTTGTAGACATGAATTTTCAAATCCAATGGCCAGTAAAACAAACACATAGATTTCTGTATGACAGCCAGCTATTATTAACAATGTTGATGATGGGTTCGTGCTGCATGGGTTCGTGCTGGGCACGCACCCTGTGCGTACCCAGCACGAACCCACACGTACCCAGCACGAACCCACGAACCCTGGCGAACCCACAGTGCTGGGCACGCACCCTGTGCGTACCCAGCACGAACCCACAGACGAACCCGAACCGGGTGCGTACCCGAACCGGGTTCGAGGCCTGTGGGTACGAATCCGGTAACACAGCTTTTCAGGCTACATACATACTCCTCAAAGTTTATATCCATTTTTTTATGCCACCAAGCTCATTGCTAAAAATTGAATTGAATGTGCCATGTTTTGTAAATGTGACCTATTATATACAGTACAACTGTGACTTCTCTGGTAAAATTTTGTAAATGTACTGAAATATGTTACAGATCTAATATTTCAATAAAGCTGACCAGTCAAATTTCTTACCAGTCAAAAAACTATTTGACAGTAGAGTGTTTATTAAGCAGTAATAGAAAATAGAATGTTTTTATTATATTGGGCCACTAAACTTCCATTGCAATAAATGTCTGAGGTTTAAATGAAACCATAACCTTTTTTCTGTATTTGCACATAAATCGTTCATTCAGATCACCTTAAAAAAACATAGAACTGTGAAGACTAGAATTTGTGAGATGGTAGAATACCAGGCAGCTATAAGAAACATCACACATTTGGTTCCCCAATGTTGATAGTTCCCAATCTAAAACACCAATAACACGATCCTGTAAAATAAAGATGTAAAGAAAAAATTAGAAAATGCCAAAAAGTTACAAAATATAACAGCTCTCCATGCTAATAAAGGAAATGTAGGCATCCCTCTAAGACCTATGTTAAAATCTCAATTAAAATGAAGCATCCTGAAAATTAGATTTGACCACACTAATCTTATTTTCAGGCATTTTCATTTTAATTGAAATCCTAACATAATTCTTAGAGTTGATTTTGGCACCTTTTAAGAATGCCTATAGAAATTTACAAATATGACAGTAAAAAAAATACATGTCTCGTCTAATTTCACATTTGGCAACAAAGCACTAATAATTTGAAAATAAATCTTGTTCAGAATTGAAACAATTAGCTAATACTTGGTCAATATGTTTTCTACAGACACGAGCTGATCCTGATCACAGTTGGATCAAGGCAATATGTTACAGATAAGCAGAATACAGTCTACAATGATTGAAACTAAAATAAGTAAACATTGAAAATGAAGACATATATCACACATTCCATGGTAATATTACAACATATTATTAAGGTTTTTGCATTTTTTCATTGAACAAGTCACACTTACTTTGCAAAGGATAAAAGTGGCAACTTCACAAATTTAAAAATCCGTAAGAGAGATATGCTTTACTAAAGAAGCCATTCATAAAGGTAAACTAACCAAATTATTTCATACAAGAACTTGTATAAGACAGTTTATAAATCCAGGAAATTCAAGGACATCACTATTGAATGACTTCTTTCGTATTGCTGAACCAGCCCTTTCTTTCCCCATTGAAACTCCCCTCTCCTCAACATTTGCTGATCCAGTTGCCCTAAATCACTGGAGGAGGCCATGGACCCAGATCCAGTCAAACAACAACCTTAGAAAAAAGCAGAAGCATCAGAACATGCACAGTCAAACAGCTTGAACCTTGTAGAATATCTCCACTACCATGCTAGATGAACCATTATCAAACAACTTCCAAGAACAAAAGATAATGAATGTTTTCTTCAAATGCCTGGCCCTCCCAAAAATTTATTATCTCCAAAAGAAATGGAAGGCAGGCTTTGGATGAGCAACTTGTACTTACTTACATGCAAAACCTCAATATTCAGATTAGAAATATAGCCAAGCTTTTGGATTTGGAAAGAGGAATTAAGCTTTCCAAGGAAATGAACATACAAAATATGATTCTTTAAGATTACTCTTAAATTATCACTTTTCAAGTTCAGAACTATATCCATGACAAAAACACTAGGTTGAAATGGAAAATGCTGCCTATCTACCACACAAAAAATGCTATGCTCAGGAAATTTACAATGTTCAAGATCCAACATCAAGACGAGTTTGAGACAGTTGTCAATGGTCTTGCAAAAGAAGCTATCAAACATTTTTCACCAACAAAACAGCCCCGCATTCTACTGCCATCTTTATTACCTTCTTGACACTCATACTTAAGGACTTCGATTCCATGCCTAGATGATTTTCTCATATTTATTACCTTACACGATCTTCCTCTTTTTTCTTTTTATTATTGTACTTGCTTATTTTATGTTAACCCCTATCTGTGTATGCTTTGTCTAAGGCCCCCTTTTTTGCCATAATCCTTTCCTATGGTACCTCTTATACATTCCAGTCCCATTGACCTGTTTTTGGTCATTTGTGGACATTAATATATTTTCTTTCTTCTTTCTATCATCCCAAGTCAGTTATTAGTGCTAATCCAATGGTTTCTTTATTGGAACACCTATAAATCAGCCTCCCCAAGCAACATGGATAGAAACACTTTATATTCCTTGGATTTATAGGATGAACACGCTACAATTTTAATTTACCCACCCCCCTGAAATTCATTGGGATCAAGCTAAGCATAGTTGCCAAACTCATCAATTACACATAGTACATGCAAGCCCAAATCCTAAACAAGTACTAAATATAAAATCTTGACTCCAAGTTATCAAAAAGTTCAGCGCAATTTTTTCCCATTTGCACGAAAAACTCGCAAGTAAATTCACCACTAACTTGTGACTAGGTAAAAAAAACTCAACCTGACATAAAAAGCAAATTTTGTGAGGTCTTTCTCATATTTTGGCTTCAGTTTTTGGGCACTGAATGAAATTTTGATAGCTTCGTGCAAACTACAAAAGCCAATTGATGGGTAGCAATGTTAAACACACTGAATCATGAGCTAAGGTTACAATAGGTCGTAGGTTAAAACTAGCTGCAATTTTAGGCATGTGGTTATGCATTATTATTCTTGTAGCAGCTTCATAATTTGATTGCAGATCTCTTATATTTTAAAGTTTAAACTTTAAACTTCAAAAATATCATCAAAATTTTAAATCTTTGATCAAATTGTTTCATTATAAATTTATTTCCTATGCCTCACCAGTCCTATTGTAGATGATGCAGCTATACCATTTAGTTCCACAACACTTGCACAATGGCAATAGATTTTTTTCACCTTTAGTCATAGAATATATATATGAATTTGTAATTTTTATTGATACTGAAACTTGAAGTTCATATGGAGTGAAAATTTGAACTCAGCTTTTTGGTCTATGATTTGTATTGCACACTAATTTTGATCTTTATATAGAGGAAATAGGTAATATATTCCATAAATTTAATAATATCCATGTTTTTGAATAATATTTTTAAAAATTAATGTATTTTTCAATGTTCTATAAATCTACTGAGTCATTGCTAAATTTTTCTAAGTAGCCGAATCGCTCCTCTCAGGGCATTGATTCCAAAGACGAATCGTTTCAGAAATGGGTACAAGTACAAATCGGCCAAGAATCCCACAAGAATTGTTTATCCGCCTATGAGTACGCTTCCGAATTTTCAAAACGATTACAAGCGTTTCAGATGACCACGTGGCATTTTGAACACGTTTTTGAACGTCTTTTACTTTTTTTGCATCGAAGTTCATGATTTTAGGGCGGAAAAATGCGATTGAAATACGGATTTTGCGTGCGTTCAACGTCATTTGCAAAAGCGTTTTGTTTTTTCTTCATTTGCCCACACAAAAAAAACGACTCTTTCTCAATGCACAGAGAAAAACGACGGATCAAAAAAGGGGCTCACAAAGAGATGACGCAAGACGAAGGCACATAGAGGGACGCAAGACACGCACGACCAGGAAACCAGGGAAAAACACGCACAACCAGAGGAGGTAGAAACTTGCACGACCGACCAAAGGTAGGGCTTTTTCATTTTTCTTTGTTTTTTTGTTAAATTTTTTTAAAAAACAATGATAATATAAATGATAATAATTCATTTCAATTTAGATTTTTAAATATTTTAACATTTCATATTATATATAATTTTTTTATTTTGCATATTCCATAATATATAATAATTAAGATATATAATTTTTAAAATATAATTATTAATTATATAATTTTAGGATTTAGTATTTTAAAATTTAAACTTACATATTTAATATTATTATTTTTTTGATTTCATAGTAATATAAATAATAATATTATAGTTATACGATTTATTAATTATTATTAATTTATTTCACAGGTTTGTACTTTCTAATTATCATGGCAGACAATTCAACTTTCGTTGGCAATACTAATCCCTCATTCAAATTTGACCCGACTTCACCGCTATGGAGACATGTAGAAATAGTAGAGCAAATTCCACGTGGGGGGACATGTCTTTGGATATGCCCCAGGTGTGAAAAGAAATACACTAGTTTCTATAGCCGGGTGAAAGCACATTTGTGTGCAACTACTGGGAAAGGAATTAAACCATGTCCAAGAAAGCCTAGAAAACATATAACACCTGATAAAATAGCATAATATATTGCAGAGCAAGAAGAAGCAGAGGCAAGGTTTCAAAATAAAATGGGGCCTCCATTGAGTACAAGAAAGGGCTCAAAGATGCCATCTACTTCATCTCGCACACATATTGGTCATCCTGACATTGTACTAGAAAGCCATCCCTTTTTGAGAGCAAATGAAGGTGAAAATGTCAATGAGGCTAATGTTTCGAAGAGAGCAAAGGGACCGTTGGAGAAGGCATTTAATAATGATGCAAGACAGCTTGCTAACCAAGCCATTGGAAGATGCCTCTATGCAAATGGTTACTCTTTGAATGTTGTTTGATCACCTTATTGGCAAGACATGATAAGAAAAGCAAATGAAGCTCCAAAGGGGTACACAAGCCCAGGTTATGAGAAGGTGTGTACCACTTTATTGTCAAAGGAGGTCAAACATATATAAGATGCATTATATCCCATCAAGGCCTCATGGAACGAAATAGGTGTGTCTATTATTTCTAATGGATGGAAGGATGCAAAAAATAGACCATTGATTAATGTGATTGTAGTGTGCCCTAAAGGGACAATGTTTCTAAAAGCTGTGGATTGTGAGGGGCAGGTAAATGATGCACAATTTACTGTTGACATCCTTATATAGTGCATTAATGAAGTGGGACCTCAAAATGTTGTCCAAGTTGTAATGGACAATGCGAAGAATTGTAGAGCTTCTGGTATGATAGTTGAGTCACGATTCCAACATATATTTTGGACACCTTGTGTCGTGCATTCCCTCAACCTCATGCTACAAAAGTTGGGCACAAAAATAGATTGGATCAAACAAGTCTATGCTGAAGCTGAAGAGATCCAAATGTTCATAACAAATCACCACATGTCATAAGCTATCTTTATATCATTCTCGCGACTAGAGCTACTGAAGGTAACTCAAACTTCAAACATTGCATTTTTTTAATGTTATGTTTTACTTCAATAATTTATTTAGAATACATATATATATTGATTTTAATTATTTACTTTTATTTTCAAATAGGTGGCTAATACTAGATTTGCATCCAACACAATCATCTTGAGACGACTTGTGAAGGTGCGAGAGGCGCTTTCTACTATGGTCATTAACCAATCATGGTCTATATGGAGGCAATCAAACAGTGAGAGGGCAGCAAATCTAAAACATAAGATTCTAGATGACATTTGGTGGGATCAGGTGGAATATCTTCTTGCTTTCACCGACCCCATATTGAGCATGATACGCTTTACTGACATGGATAAGCCATGCTTGGGGGAGGTTTATGATGGCATTGACTCAATGCTTGAGAAGATGAAAAGCATCATATGTGAAAAAAAGCTAGATCCTAAAGAAACCTTCTTCAAAGAGATGCATGCAATTTGTGTTGACTGGTGGAACAAAATGACCACCCCACTCCATCTTCTTTCCTTCACTTTGACTCCCAAATTTTACAGCCCCCAAGTCCTTGCTATACCAAACAAATTGCCACCATACCATGAAATAGAAGTCAATGAAGGGTTTACGAAAGCTCTTGTTAAACTCTTCCCTGATACAAAGATGGAAGATGTAGTTTCAAGTGAATTTGCTAGCTTTTGTGACTCTAATAATCAAAGTCCTTCTGCTATTCGTGACAAATCTAAGAAGGATGCTCACTCTTGGTGGTACCTCAATGGCTGCAAGATGCCACACCTCCAAGTTCTTCCAATAAAAGTCTTATCTCAAGTAAGTTTTAACTTTTTAAGTTTTATCATTTAAAATTTAAAACTAAAATGCGTTATTTTCAAATTTGACGTTTGATTTACAATTTTTTTAATTTAACAACTCTAATGAGAGCTCCCTTTGCTTCAATAGGTTGCTAGTTCTTCTTCAGCTGAGTGGAATTGGAGTACATACTCCTTCATCCACTCAATCAAGCACAATCGATTGGCATCAAACAAAGCAGAGGAGCTAGTGTTTGTTCATTCCAACTTGCGCCTTCTTACTCACAGAGAGGATGAGTACAAAGAAGAGGCAGCAAAGATGTGGGATGTAGAACCGGAGTGAGCTGACCTAGATCTTTCTTTGGCTGCAATTGCACAATTTTCTTCAATTTTTGAGGAGTCAAGTAGTCAACATACTTCTAGTGCAAGTGCTAATGTGGTTCCATCATTTAATGTTAATGTTGATGATGATCATAGTCTTGGTGATGAGCCATTTGATGCAATTGCAGATTAGTGAATTGGTTACTATTTGTATTTTTTAAATGTTAAACAATGATTATCTATCATGACATTCAAGTTTGATCCTTTTGATATTGAAAACTGAATTTAAATTAGTATATTATGTTTCAAAAATTGAAATTTTTCATGGTTTTGTTTATCATATGTATTGGTATATGACATTCTAAACTTAATTTTGTTTCTAGGTTGCATATATATATATATATATATATATGGACGTACCGGATTCCGTACCCAACGCCCCAAAAAAAATTGTCATACCCACGTACCCATACCCATAGTTGGAAAACTCGCAGAGAACTCAGCGAGTTTTTAAAAACTCGCGAGTTTTTATAAAAAACGAGTTTTTAAAAGTTTAACTCGCCAAAATCGAAAAACTCGTTTTTTTCGAGTTTTTAACAAAAACTCGCTAGTTTTTATGGTGAGTACTCGCCAAAAACTCGCGAGTATGAGCCAAAAACTCGCCCGCGCAGGAATAAAGCACAAAACATCTTTTATGTTCTTCATTTCATTTCAAAATCAATTGATACTTTGTGTGAGGAGCTGAAAACCCCCCCCAAGCAAGGAGATATCATTTCCAACGATTTTCCATCGAGGAGAGCGGATTCAAACGCCATTTTGTGTGGATTTTGAAGAGAAATTCGATTCAAAGGTAGGGTTTTTGTTTTTGTTTTTTTATTTTTGATTAATCATTTTCTTTCATTGTTCTTGCAAAATACTCATTCCAAATTGAAAAAAAGACATGATAGAGCACAAAGAAACAATTTTTTTGCATTTAGAATCCAAAAAACAAAATTCATCACAATCTTTTGTTGATTTTTGCTGATTTTTTTCATTTTTTTTACTATTTTTTGAAATTTTCAGACCTAGGTTCATTTTTTGTGTAGAATGATAAGATTAGTTAATAATGTTAATTGATAATTCATTTAAGCACATTTGTATCAATTTAAATGAAATTTAGCTCTAGATTTTTTAAGTTTTAATGATTTTAGGTTGTTTTTAAATTTTTTTTATATTAAAAAACTAATATGTTGTGCTTATTTTTTGAATGTGTAGATTGATCATTGATCAGTGAATACACATTACACACTTTAATGGCTTTTGGCTCTGGTTCAGGCTCAGCATCAGGTTCCGCCCCCACCCCATCAACTTCCACCCCTCACACAGCATCATCATGGGTTCCAGGCACTCGTCCTGCAGGGGCTAGAGACCCTACATGGAAATATAGTGTCAGAGGGCCAGTGCCTGGAACAGTTGTTTGTAGTGAATGCAAAAAAACATATCATGGAGGCATAAATCGCCTCAAATACCATCTAGAAGGCATTCCTCAGCGTGATGCCAAGGTTTGTGAGAAGCCCAAAGAAGAGATTAGAAGAGAGATGCTTTCCCTACTTTCACTTGCTGAGGAAAAAAAAATGCAAAAGGAGAGGGTTAAAAAAGCCATAGCAGCAGTCATAGCCAATGGACATGCGCATGCCCATGGGACTCAGGAGCACGAGGCCGAGCACATGGAGATAGAGTCAAATGAGGATGCAGAGCAAGATATTGTTGGCATTGTGGGCTCTCTTCGTGGTCCACGGATTCGCACTCATGGCACAACCACCACAGCCACAGCCACACCATCCTCTAGGCCCCCCTTGTCCTCTAGTTCGACTAGAGTGCCAATGCCACCACCACCTTCATCTTCACGCAACCCACAGAGTTTTTTTGTGCCAAGAAACACACCAGGAGCATAGGTATCATTGGAGGCTACAGGGTGGAACAAGGAGGTGCATGAACATGCTAGCATGGCATGTGCTGATTTTTGGTATTTCAATAACATACCATTCAATGTAGCGAGTAGTCCCTATTGGCACAATATGGTCACTTCATTGACAATTGCGGGAAAAGGCTTCAAGCCACCTTCTCGCAAAGATTTGAGTGGGAAGTAAGTGACAAATCAACTTAAATTTTATGTTCTTTCATTTAAAATTTAAATTAATTTATTATTTATGTTGAATTCAAGCTATTTTTTTTTTATAACTTACAATTTTGTACTTATTTAATTAGTTTACTTTGTACTTGTAGGTTGCTCACAAATGCAACCGAAAGGGCAATGCATGTGGTGGAAGAGCAAAAAAATAAATGGAAAAAATTTGGCTGCTCAATTCTTTCTGATGGGTGGACAGATGGGAGAAACCGCACCATCCTTAATTTTTTGGTTGCTTCCAAAGGTGAAGTTGTGTTTTGGAAGTCGATGGATGCTTCCAACAAGATAAAAACTGCAGATACATTGTGTACGTTGTTGGAAGAAGTTGTGATGGAGGTGGGGATTGCTAATGTGGTGCAAGTCATCACAGATAATGCAGCAGCGTATGTGACAGCGGGAAGAATGCTTGAGAGTAGACATCCATCACTCTTTTGGTCACCTTGTGTGGCTCATTGCCTTGACCTTCTTTTGGAGGACATAGGCAAACTTGTTTGGGTGGCACCGATTGTAGATGATGCAAGGAGCATCACAAAATATATCTACAATCACCCTTGGGTTCTTAATTTGATGAGAGAGCATACGCAAGGGAAGGAGTTGGTGAGATCGGGTGCCACAAGGTTTGCCACAATTTTCCTAACGTTGCAAAGCATTTTGGATTCTTTGGGCTCTCTAAAACAAATGTTCGTGAGTCAAGCATGGAATGACTCTTCATATTCAAAGAAGCCCGAAGGAGAGAGAATTTCTGCAATAGTCTTCGACCCCTTGTTTGCACAAAAAGCTACACAGATCGTGAAGGTAACTTCAAAACTTTGATTTTAATTTTAATCTCAAGTTGAATATAAATATATATATTTTAATTTAACTTTAAGCCTTTCAATGTAAATTTCTAACTTTGATCTTTTTGTATTTTTAATCTAGGTGTCGGAGCCCTTGGTTAGAGTCCTCTGCTTGGTAGATGGGGATGAAAACCCAATGGGATACATTTATGAGGCCATGGATAGGGCCAAGGAAGCCATCAAAAGTTATTACATGGGGGACAGCCTCAAATTTGATCCCATATGGGAGATTGTTGATAGGAGTTGGAACAATCAACTCCACCAACCCATCCATGCAGCAGGGTACTTCCTCAACCCTTCTTATCTCTTTTCAGAGAACTTCTCCGATGCTAATGGAGAGGTTATGGAGGGGCTTACAACATGCATTCAGAGGATGGAACCCGATGTTGCAGTGAGAGACCTCATTGTCAAGGAGATGGATATGTACAAGGAGGCAACTGGTAATCTCTTTTCTTCGGAGTTGGCTGTTAGAGGAAGAACCACTATAGCACCAGGTATAAAAATTGGAGTCTTTAAATTTTAAGTTTATTTCACATGCATCTTAGAATTTGATAAAATGTGTTTTGACTTTTGACTTTTGAGTCTTTGACTTTGTTTTCTAACTCTTCAATTTTCTTTTCTTTTTTTGCAGATGTTTGGTGGAAAAATTGGGGTGGAAAAACCCCAAATCTACAAAAACTTGCCCTCCGCATTCTAAGTCAGCCTTGTAGTGCATCCAATTGTGAGCGCAATTGGAGCTTGTTTGAGTCCATTCACACGAAGAAGAGGAACAAGTTAACACAAAAGCGCCTCAATGACCTTGTCTTTGTGCAATACAACCTTCGGTTGCGCATAAAGAGAGTTGAAGAAAAATCATTGGATCCTATTGACTTAGATGAGATAGATCCTTATAGTGATTGGACAGGGCGAGAGGAGCAGCCTCCATTGTTTAGCGCGGATGAGATCCTTGACTTCGAGAGACAGGCAATGGAGGATGTGGGTGCATCAGGAGTCGGAGATGTAGGGTTGGAGGACATTCCTGAGGTTGAGCATATGGATGATCTTGAAATTCAGTCAGAGCCAGCAGCAGTAGCATCGCAGCCACTGCCACCACTTCCACGCCCACGCACACGCGGCAAGACTAGAGGACGGGGACCCACCCCTTCTTCCCTAGCTGCTGCTAGACTAGGGAAGAGGAAAGCCTAGCTGCTAGCATGTTGTATTTAGTTGTTGTTTAGTTACTTAGTATTTTCTTCTAGTTCTAGTTTTACTTTTACTATTTTCATGTATTGATGTATCAAACTTTCAGGCTTTTAGCCATCAGGATTCCGCATGAGAATGCGATTTTGTAATCAATTTACATTAAAGTCAATCAAAATTAATAGAAAACACTTTTGTACTCATTTATGGATTCATTGGATTCATCTTGTCTTTGAATTTTGCAAAAAAAATGTGTTTTTAATGAATTTAAGCAATTTTTTCTTACTCGTGCTTTTTGTCGAAGTTTTTTTCCGGAAGTTTTTGTCGAAGTTTTTAAAAATCCTCCAATTTTTCCCTTGGCGAAGTTTTCCTTGGGCGAAGCCTTCATGCCTGCCACTCATGCCTGCATTCGACCGGCAACCGCTGCTAAGCCCCCAAAGTTTTAAAAAATTTGGGTCAACCAAGTAATTGCCGAATCCAAGTTTTTCAACTATGAAGCAAAGAATTATTGAACCCACCTCCTAGTTGAGCAATTGCTCCCCTAAGTTTAAATATCAATTAAATTTGTTATACTCACGAGGAAGTTTCAAAAGAAAAAAAAATTGTTTAGGGGCAACCTAGCTGTTCAAGGGCAGAATTAGGGCCAACGAGATTTAATTTGAACCAAATAACACCATATATACAAGGTTCAACTTGTCTTTCTTCCCCTCGTTCAATTTGCAGCAGAACAGACAAGTAACAAAACAACAAATGCATTCTTCAAGGGAAAAAAAGGCATGTTTGTAAGCAAGTGGGTTTAAGGGCATAAACCAGCTAAAGGCAAGATCCCAACATTGAAGGATGTCAATGAACCATGTGATACCCAATCAAAAGCCAAGTTGGAAGGTTACCAAGCAATTGTACTGAAATCATGCAACAATTTGTGGGCAACCAGGTAGGGGGATGTGAAAAATGAAATTGAAAGCAATTTAAATGGCAAATGGACATGAATCACATGATGTTGAGGTTAAAGCCAAGAAATACTCTTCCAATAACACCATTGAAGGATAAAAGCCAGGTAGTGATTACCTAGAAATGCAATCAAACACCATGATAGGTGGCCATAAATTTGAACTCACACAAGTTTCTAGCAACTAGGTTTTGAGAGGTAAATTGCATGACCATGCTCATTTTGTTGGTCACGTATGATGAATTCACTCAACAGATAGGAATATGCCAATATAACACCTCACTGTCACGCAATCCAGCTACATTTACCAACATGATACTCTAAATCCAAAATTACTCTAGGTTGGCCAAAAGGATGAATTTGCAAAACTAAAGGCAAGTCAATGGCCAACAGGAGAAAATATGTCATGTCCCCTTTTTCTTGAGTAATTCAGATTAATTTAATGATTTAATATTTAATTGCTCCAAATAACTTATTTTTATTAATAAAGTACAAATAATATTTTATTATTCAATTAAATGATTTTTCTAGATGATATTTTATTTTAAGTTTAAAGTGGCGACTAAAGTGCAAAAGTCACTTTTAAGGTTTCCAGGAAAATAAAAGGAAAAGAAAATAAATTAAATATTTTCCCTCAAAATAAGTTATAAGAGAAGGGTTGAAGAAGGAAAAGGATTTTTCTGAACATTTTATCAAACCCTATTTTCTTTGTAAGACAGAACTTCATTCATCTCAAACACCTTCGACAAAACCCCACGGTAAGATTGGTTTCGGGAGTGAAAGATCTTCCCTAGCCAATACAATTTAGTTCATTCAGGATCACGCCTTGTGTTGAAAGCAGGAATTATTTTGTGGTGGGATTCACATGAAATTCACAGCTGAGATGATAGTTTCAAGGAGGGAATTTGTACTGCATTTCATATTTTTCCAGGTGCATGGAGTTCTACAGACAACAAATTTCTAGAAGTTTGGTAGACAAATAACAAATTTGTAAGGAAAGATTAATTTTATTGTGTTGGCCATTCTTCATTGACTAACTATGCCAGACTGAGGACACCATAAGTTTGAAGTGCTGTATTGAATTTTATTTGGAAAGGTTTAGTGTATTTTTCTTCCAGTTGCAGCTTTACAGAGATGGAGGTGGAATTTAAGCAAGGCATTGAATGTTTTTGTCGGCTGCCATGCTTTCAATGAAAACCTTACAGTACCCTTGAAGAACATATAAATCAATATTGTAGCAATTAATTATTCTAAAGGGGATGTCGCAAGTGTTAAGGGTAACGTGGAATACATCAGGTCTGCACTGTTCAAAGAGAGCTGAGTCATAAAGGAAGTCACCACCTATGTTTTTATTTGCTATGAACAGAAAGAAGGGCATTGAGAGAGTAAATGAGACAGTTTAAGGTTTTTCCAGAATTCATACTAACGGTCATAACACCTCCAAAATCTGACACCTCCATTTCTATGAATGTATAACACTCAAAAGTGATCGCTCTACTATTCCATCTGCCTATAGGCAGGGCATGAGACAAGTCGCAGATAAGCAGAAGGTATTAATAACCAGTGCAAGTTGAATTGATCCAGCTGTGGTGACCATCCAATTGCTACATAAGGTGTTCGATCGTACATGCATTTACAATTGCTTGTAATGATGATTTTATTACAGGATACGGTAGAAATTTTTTATTAGAATGTCCATATGATTTTAAATTTTATGGATATCCATTAGGGAACACTACATGATTTGAAGGAAGAAGCAAAAATGTTATTTTAATCATAGACTAAAAAAACACTGAAATGTTTTACATTCCATAAACTGTTTGACAAAATGCCTACAAGTAAAAAAAATTGCAAGTGGTTGAAAAATTTGGTAGAGTTTAATACAAAATCACACCCATATCATGTGCATTTGGTTGCCAAATGAGAGCCACATGCCAAGGATGGTAGGGTGACGAAAATGGAGGTAATCACGCCTCATTATGTCTTGCAGGCAACTAGCGCATGAATTGCATTTGTAAAAGGAGTTTGATGCAAGAATGGGATTAATAATTAGCAAATCCAGATTTTGATTATGTTGTACCCCAAATTAAATTTTTTGCTACACTTAGACATTTTGAAGGAATGAGTAAAAGTCTTGTCAAATTTGTCAAAAAAGATCAAAATTGGGGTTTGCATGTCTTGCATGAGGGGTAAAAACTCAAAATTTCCAAAATCCAACGATTTGGGTATGCTCAAAGCAACCTAATCTACAAAACCCAGATCTCAGTTTTCCATCCCTACTTTTTAGGAAAATTTGTAATTTTTAGAAACTTTCTAAAAATAGAAAACTTTTTCTGGGTTTTTCTGGGTTTCTTTCGAAACGAATACTGGCAAAATTTTCTAAAAATAGAAAGTGTGGCTTCTAGGGTTCAAACTGATTTTGATTGGCTCAAAATACTTCCTCATCAGGCTGGTGCAGTCAAAATCACAAAACGATTAGTTCTGCCCTAGTGGGTTTATTCTATTTTTTCAATTTCAAAAAGCATTTCGGGAGTTCTAAAAGTCATCAATGGAGGTCAGTCAGCTGCCAGGTGTTAGATTCAAACATTCAAGCACTAAGCAGAAGATGAGATGATGAACGTGCACAAAGAACAAAGGAGGAAGTTGAAAACTACAAAAAAATTGACCAACATTGCCAGCCATGGGTGCCCTGGGAGGAGATAGGCGCCCAACTTTTCAGGGCATCAGATGGTGGAATCAGGGTTCGTGCTTCCAAGCAAAGTTGTTCAGATTTTTCCCAGCTCCGCAATGAGTCCGGAAGCGCAATCCTCAGATCAACCAATCACCTGGAATTCAAGATCAAACAAGGAGGTTTCAACCAGAAGATAGAAGGCAAACCACAGAAAACTTCAAAAAAATTCTAAGTCTAAGAACTTTGGGCGCCCCAAGTGCCCAAGGGCGCCCAACATTTTGAGAGGTCAAACTCAGCAATTAGGGTTTGCAGATGAGCTCAATCTCTTCAAGATCTTGTCAGCTTCGCAATAGATGTCTTCATCAAATCGTCAGACTTGTCAAACACCGGTGAATTCAAATCAAGCTGAAGGAATAAAATGAAGGTTCAACTTTGAAGGATGAAAATCAAGTAAAATGGCTAAGTCTAGAGCAATTGGGTGCCCCAGAAGGAGATAGGCGCCCTAGACTTTGAGGGCCTAAATGGATGAATTTGCAAATAACACCTCCAACACGACTTCCTCAAAGTTGATCAAGATTTCCAATGAGATCATCAGCACGTCAATTAAAGTTGGCAGTCATTAGATGTCAAAGGCGGAACAGAGGGAAAAACATGAGCAAAATCATAGAAGTCAAAAGTGAAGGCTAAAAACACAGAAAATATTCTAACTTTGGTGAAGTTGGGCGCCCAAGCTTTTGAGCCCTTAGTTTTAATTTTTAGATGAAATCACTCCCAGGAGACCCTCTTCAGAATCAGTCAAGCTATCCAATGAATCTGACGGTTAGTCGATTGGATCTGTCTAGCTCCCGGAATCAAGGATTCACCAGAAGATCAAAGAGAAACATGGAGAAAATAAAGAACGGAAAAATGGCTAACACTGAGAAAGTTGGGCGCCCCAGAAGGAGATGGGCGCCCATGATTTTGAAGCATCAAACGAAGTTTTCAGCCAAAGGTGCCTCCAGAATGATCTTGTCAGATTCGATCCAGCTCCACGATGAATCATTCTGCTTGTTCGTCGAATCAATCTGGAAGCAAGACATCAAATTCAAACTAGGGTTTCAAAGTTGAGAAAAAGTTGAAAACTTTAAAAAAATGACTAAGTCTAGAGAAAGTTGGCACCTCCAGCCAAGAAGGGCGCCCAAAATGTCATGCCTTGGCCAATTTTCCACAATTTTCAAAATTTCAAGATGAAGATAAAACGTCCATGTTTAATGCACAGGCAGATTTTTGGGTTTAGAAGATTAAAGCAAAAGAAAGCAGAGTTATCTCAAGCTAAGTTACCGGTTCGGGTTCGAGGACGGGTGCGGGTATGAGAACCCAGTACGTGGGTACATGAAATTTTTTTTTAGGGGTTTGGGTACGAGTGTGTATATATATATATATATATATATATATATATAAATATATATTTATGTACTATATATACAAAAAAATAAGAGAAATATACAGAATTGTAAAACTAAATCATTTCATAGTATGATACTTGATCATTGATCAATGCAAAATGCCAATTAATAGTTGAAAAATATTCAAATAAGCCATATCAATGATATCATATACGTCTATGTTCAACTAAAATATGCAACTTAAATACACCCCAGATCTTTAAATGAGCATAAATCCAAATGACAATGGCTGACGTCTTAAGCATATAATCCACTAAAAAAACTTCCTAATTACATTGAGAAATGCCTTCATTCAAGAGTATATAGTTATCAATTATCATTGATACTTTATGGAGCCCTGCTACAGCTAAGCTTCAACATAAGGCATCATCATATCTCCATTCTTTCTGCAATCATCAGGCTTCAAAAAACAATTGGATGCAAAATAAATCTGTTCTTCAAAATATTCAGAGAAGGGAAGTAAAAAATTAAATAAATACCAGAACAACTAACCAAGGTCCAAAGTAAATAGACGGGAAAATCAATGCACAAAATGAAAGAGAAAAGAAAAGAAGACTACTAAAGATTGTGCATGTGTGTTTGTGCTGCATTCAGATTGTATTGGATAAGGATTTGATCAACGAATCACACAGGGTTCATGCTGGGTGTGCACAGGGTGCGCACCCAGCACTGTGGGTTTGCACAAGTGCGCGGGTGTGCGTACCCTGGCGAACCCACAGTGTTGGGCATGCACCCTGTGCAATACCTAGCATGTACCCGCAGACAAACCCGAACCGGGTTTGGGGTCTGCAGGTACGAACCCTACATCATGATCACCTTGCTCAACAGGGTCACTGGACAAGAAGATGCTACGAAATTTCAACCCTGGATATTCTATGTTATACCTCACATCATGAAGAAAATTGAGTTCTATGATTGGGCAACCTTAATCAGCGACAGCCTCCATCAACAAATAACAGAATACTCCAGATTCATGAATTCCACATGGTATCCTACCCAGTCTACCTAGTGGCCTTCCAGGGCCAATTCAGAGGGTTGAACACTAAGGGGTCTCTAAACATACAACATGTCTACAACTACTACCCTCAACTGGAGTTCACAAAGTCATTACACCATTACAAGAGGGTGAACGAAGCTTTCCTGATGCACACAGTGTGAGACCTGGATAATGAGTTGCACGTCCATATTTCATCAACTGTCAGGGCGGCAATAGCAAAGTGGGCAGATTGGTTTATACAATTTCCTACATTCACCTACCTTAGAGTCTATGGCTTCTCTAGTGCTCCACTTATGTTGCCAAGGTACCCATCAAATGAAGTTGTTTTCATGGAGTTCCTAAGGCAAGCACATGATTTCCGAACAGTCTTGAGGAATAGAAAGAAACCCGCCTTCAGTTTTCCATTTGGGCTGGGATTTATACATGCAAATCAACAGCGGATGCTAAGACCATGAGTGATGAGTTGGCAACACTTGGTCTCAAGCCATATAGCGAGAGACGATCATATGACCCTCATGTTGTCTTCGCTACACGACTTGAGAAGAACTATGCTCATTTGCCCGCTCTTGAAGATTTTTGGGCTAAATGCAAAGATGAGTTCGAGGTGTAGAGGCGTAGTTACAGCAGGCTCACTCTTCATCAAAGTTAAGACTGCCTATCAGAGGATATCGAGGGATTATCAGATGATGATGGAGATGTACTTCTCCCAATGTACACTCAAAAGCGAATTGAAGATCAGCCCCTTCCACAGGTCAATTGGGCTAACAAAGAGTCACTCTTAGTTGAAGAAAGGACAAGACAAGTCCTCGAGCACAGCAAGGTTTTCTTAGTCCTCAAGAGTAAGAAATCCATTCCAGCAGCAAAGCCACCAAGGGTGCAGTTATCACTTCCCTCTTCTTCTGGAGCACAATCAAAAGGGAAAGGTGTAAGTCAGTCTCAAGAAGGTGTAAAGGGCAGCAGGTCAACTAAAAACGTAAGAAGGTTGGACTTCACAAGTATAACCATACAGGAGCAACCTAAAACTGAAGCAGAAGCTCCTCCTGTAGAGTCTGTACCTCAGAAGGAAGCAATAGACGAGCCTTTAACAAATGTTTCTCCACCATTGCCAAGGTCTTCGCCTATACATATTGATATAGATGATGAAGAAGATGAAGAAGTTGCAGCCGAACCTCCCAAGGAAGTTAGTAGAGATACCACATCTTGGCTTGAGAGCACCTTGGGAAGGAAAAGAAGAAGACCTTCATATCAATTGAATTTTGATGATCTTGAAGTCGTCTATCAGGAGGCGCCTAAGAAGAAAGCAAAGAGGCAAGTTCGTTTTGAGAGAAATCTTGATGGTGAGATGATCATGGAGACTGCTACACCTCCTGAAGATAGAAACAGAGATGAAGTGGATGTAGATGACTTCATGATAGTGAAGGCTAATCATGGCAAAAGCACCAGACATGTGGATGTTAGTTTGTTCAGAGTTGCATCTGAAAGCCTTCAAGAAAGAGTGCTCAAAGATGGAGAAGACAAGGCAGCCCTCAAGGCTAAAATACGGCAACTAAGGGTTTACATTTCTAACCTTGTTCATGGCACTTCACAGGCTACTCAGTTGCTACCCCAGGTTCTAGAGACACCAGCTGATCATCATCAGTTGAGACAGCTAGTAATATGTGGGAAGCAAACTCAAGAATGGATTGAGGGTTTCATCATCAGAGGAAAAGAAATTTTGGCACAGATGTTTCAACTAAGGGACAACGCTCATAAGCTACAACAAGGAATTCAAGGATTTGAACAATCAATGGCAGAAGTGAAACCAAGGCATGAAATCATCATTGCAGATTTGCATACGGCCTATGGTTCAATGGTTTCAAGAGAACACAAGAGGCAGATCCTTGCATGGAAAGATAGTCCTTGCATGGAAAGATAGTCACTTCTTCAAAGTGAGAACCTATGAGAGGATAGCTGAAGAGTTTGTTGCGTATAGGCAAACGGTGGTTGAGGCTTTTCTTTTCATAAATGAGTTTATTACAGAGATCCCTACTCGGTGTCATCATGATGACGGTTCCTATGTCAGACTTGATGAAGTGCAAACCCAGTTTTAGAGTGTTGTCTATAGCAGTCATGGCGGCATAAATCAGATTTCCATGATGTCAACAAGGTTCGAAAAAGCGGCCAATGAGGTTGAAGATTTCCTGAGATCAATTGCAGATGAAAAGGATATCCTAGAAAAGCAAACCTTTGCTATTGATAGTATTGATGCACCTGACAGAGACACAGTTTCCAACTTTTTGGCATATGTGATCGAAATTTAAAGCAACTTTCTTCTAGAAGCTTTCTTTCTGCTTTCTTTTTATTCTCGAAACAATTCTTATCTATTCTTTGAAGAAGAGAAAGAAGATAAAATGTAATAGTTGGCATTTCTTGTTTTTCCTGCTTTCTTAGGTGGTTAGATGTTATCTTCTTTTAGTTTTAGAAATAAAGTTTACTTGCTGAGCAAGCCATAGTTGTAAAAGCAAGGAGATGTTAGAGTTCCCTACTCCTCTGCTTGTCTATAAATAAGAGCAGTCTTGCTCATTTATTTGGAACCATACTACTGATAATAAATTGCTGAGCTTATTTTGCCTTCAAGTTGTTGTCTTGTAGTTGTTGTTCACTTTGTGTAAGAACAAGTTTACAAGACTCTTTTAGCTGCAAGTTCTTGTTTTGTGCATGTGTTTAGTGTAATCTTTTGTTCCAGAGATTTGAGAAATAAAGTCTTGTGCCTATTTTTCCTTGATATAATGTCTCAAGTTTCCATTTATTGTGTTATGCGTTGAAATGGTAGCTTCGGTCAGATATAGAAATGATGATCATATGTGTGTGTATATATATGTCAGTATGTACTGACATATATATACACACATATATATTAATTGTATACATCATCATTTATATCGAAATCTACTACATTCCAAGTATATTATCAATCTGCATTTAGAGGTTATTAATTGCGGATTATTAGCATTTCATGTTTCATATAGGATCCCGATCGAGCATCATTATCGGTGATCATTTCCAGATTGGATATTGTTTATTTGTGCAAGATAAAATCAGATCGAACTTAGTAAGCATTTATGTTTATTAAGTAACTAACTCCGAATTGGTGATCGGGTGTTTAGTTTAGATGAAAAGGCACAATTCATGAGACATCTCATGAACGGACATGCCTCCACTTTGTGGAGACATGTCCGCTCATGGGATGTGTCTCTTCCTTATATATTTAATGTAGATCCAATCCACAATTGGAGACATCGAAATCAATAAATGTTCTACTCTTGTAGATCGAATACCTTTAAAGAAAATTCAGACTTGTTAAACTCTTGGAATTAACATGGTATCAGAGCCATGGCTAAAAATTCACAAGTCTGAATTTCTTAATCTATATCCCCTTCCAGGCGCATACTCCACCAGTTCAAACGCAGCCGGGAGATTTCCGATGGCATGATGGCTGCGTAGCCTCCGGCTCTCGCCATCCTTATACACCACACTGCTACACTCAAGAAGGATTCGATTATTTGAGAGTCATTCATCTTATGTTATTTGCAAGAAAATCAGGATATTTGGGGAAGACAGTTTATGATTAAATAAGTGTGTGTGGTTACTTGGAAGCTTTCGGTGAAGCATCCTAAATAATCAAATGTTGTGTACGAGCCAATCCGCGAGGTTGTGGTACTAGGTATTTGTAGTTTAGCGTCAATTTCTAGGAATTCCAGATAACGTATCTTAATGGGGTTCTATTCAGTTTGTTAAACATAAAATATATTTTTGCACTTTTCCGCACTTCAGTGAAGTATATCTACATACATATTGCTTAAAGTTGGAATTCGTATTCTCAATGAGAGGAGGAGACTAAAAGCATATAAGGAAATGGGCACTCAGGAATAAAGCATAGGGGATCAAGAAACGTGTGAAGCAGAGAAGGATCGTGGAAAATAAAGAATCCTAGTCGGGTACAAGAGAAGCGTCAAACTCAGTTGTATTCAAATGTACTCTAATACATGACGGGGAAGATAAAGTCATCGCTAGGCATATCAAAGGATGGTATCGAGTAAACAAGGCAAATCGTGGATGTATTAATCACTGAAGGTTACAAGGATATCGCAAATGTCTTGAGTCTAGGCGATGGGAACTCAGTGGTTAAGAATTCAGTTTCTGGATCGAAGCCTTCGCGTGTATGAATCACGGAAATCCAGTTTGAGCTAAGACTCCGATCGAGCATCCTAGCGGACTGTATAAAGAGTGGTAGCAATTGCCGGGACTGTGAGGCCATCATACCAGTGACACAATTCAAATTCTCATGTAATTGTCAGCAGAGACATCTCTTCATCAGGAATCGCACTTCATTGGTTCCGTCTTGACTACACGATCTCTGCGCATTATTTCCTGTTGGGGATTTGAGCAGTTTTAATGCAACAGAATAGGTCAATTGCCTTTTTAGAGCTATAAGCTCTGTGAAAAGTAAGATTTTACCTATTTATGATAAGGGTATGCTAGCAGCAGTGCATGGACCAAGTTCAAGAACTATATGGTGGTATATTACAATTGAACTGACCATTTGAATTTAAAATACATCCTACTGCAACATAATCACCATGAATGACGGCTTAAGTGGATGGAAAATTTGCAAGTATACGACTCAAACTGTAAGATGCCGAGTTCCGTTCACACTCAAACAGCAATTTGCTTTCCTTTTTGATTGGGGTTTTACACGGGAACTCATGGAGTGGAGTTAAAGATATAAGTGTTTGTATGCTCCGCGCTAACAGTTTTTGTGAGGGAAAAAGCCGTTTGTATTTCATCTCTTCCAATGAATCTATGAATAGAGACGTGAAGGCATGGAGCAATTATATCGTTGCATGATCGGGTGGTATGAGGTTGACGTTGGGCATTCGATTTGTATTTTAGCAAGGGCACTTATAAATATATATTCATATAGTGTCGTGTCAATCTTAACCATCATCAGAACAGGGGTAATTTGGAGATTGATATTTATTCCTCGTCCTATGCATATTGTCACGACAAGACATTGAGGGAGTCTTTCGGGCTTCTCCTGAAATTACTACATCTATTCTCTTTCGCGGAAGACTGAGTTAGAGCGAATAATATATTCGCCAGCACAGTCGACTATACTTGAGGAATCCGCATTTGAGGAACTGCTATTTGAAGCAAAAATATGTCCCCAAATTTATAAGTTTAAGGACTTAATTAATTTAATTGATCAAGTTGTCCAAAAAAAAATTAATAATATTTCTAAGGGATGACTTTAATCAATTATTTTAATTAAATTAAGTGAAATATTATAAAGTCACTTATTTCATAGTTTAATAAAGTGACTTAGAGAAATATTTAAAGAGTGAACATTATAAAGTCACTTTATGATTTTGAATGGGGAAATATAAAAGAGAAAAATGAGAGATCATTCGACACTTTTTGAAAATGAACTTTTTTTTCATGTGAAAGCTCGAGCTTCCTGGTCTTCGGGTTTGGAAAACCCTAGCAGCCATTGTTTCGAGTGTGGAACATCACTCCTAGCGTGGCATAGTTGAAGGTCTTGAAAGGGAAATATATGCATTTTGGTAGCATTCAACTTTGATAGTATGGAGGACGATTTCTGGAGGAAATCATGGACATTCAAGAACATTATGGCGCTAGTTTAGCATCCGATTTTGGAATTCATTCTCAGCCCTCTTGAGTCGAGATTTTGAAAGAGATTAAAGAAAATGAATTCAGATTTTGAAGAGTTCATTTCCAGAATTTGAAGAATTCGATTTTCAGTTTGAGATCAAATTTTTTGTTGGTACAGTGATTTCGCTACAGTGCGTGAATAGTGACGATGAACAGTGACGGCGCTACAGTAGTATTATGCATTTAGCATCATTTGAAGTCAAGTTTGGAGAAGGAAATCGTTGGGTATCTGCATCAATGACATTGCTGCAACAAGACGCCTAATCCAGGTTCTTTTTAGTTGTCATCGTTTGCATCTTCCCTGCATTTAGCTTGCTGGTCTGTAGTTGGTAAAATTGCTGTCTACAGCTTCATTTCTATTATAAGAGTGTAACCAAAGTCTGCAAATATCAGAGATCAGATCACTGTTTAGAAATTGCATATGTATCTTGAAAGCAAATCAATTTTGTATTCAGTTTTGGAGACATATTCGAAATACTATTCACCAAGAAGTTTGCTTATGACATGTTTGTCAAAATGCCTACCTGCTGTAGGTGTGCATTTGCTTAGGTGGATTTCATGTTAAGTGTTTGACCAAAAGCTCATTGTTGTATATGTTCATTCCATGTAACAATCTTGAGTCTTTGCATTATCATTGGAGTTTGGAATTTACTCATGATATGTTTGACCAAATGTCATACTGCTGTAACAAAATATTTGCATAAAAATCAGTCACTTATTTGCATTGGGAAATCATAGAAATAATTGCATTTGCATTCTTATTGCACTAGTAGTCATTGGGCATTGAAAGTTGAAGTCTTCTAAGTCATTTCATGCATCCTTGTCATCATATAAACTTAAAACAAAAAGGAGAAATCACTTATCTGCTGAAAAGAGATTGTTCACCAACTGTTTGACGAAATACCTAAGTGAGCGAAACTGAAAATAAGCACAAACGGTAAGGGCCAGCTACATTCATCCTCGCCCTCTCCTTCCCGCAAGGTTTAACCTTCTTTCTCATTTGTTCCTGCGAATGCATCAATTTGTCTCCGGAGGGCTCCAAAACCCTCAGCCGCCAATGGATCTCTTCCACCAGCATTTCTACCACCTCTGGCACCGCCACGTCTACCAAGAATCACTCTTAGAGGAATATTGAATATCTCAAACCCAAAACCACGGTCTTGGTGCAAACTGCCTCACGATCGGCAATCTGTCCACACACTTAAGAAAACCTGCTCTGATACCACCTGACAAGGGAGCAAACCCGCGACATAGAAAATGATGCCAACAACCAGAGAAATTTTATTATTATTTAGAATGGAACTTCTTACATGCAGAGGATCACAAATCCTCAAGCTCTATAATACAAACAAATTATAGAAATTACAGAAAAATACCAAAAGACCCCCTTTCACAACATGCGAACTCTTTTCCCCCAAAAAAAATACCAAAAATCAAAAATCTCACCCATAAATAGAGCTCCTTTCCAATTTGGAGCCAAAACGACATTCAAATTTGAGTTTTGGCGGTTTGGCGTCCAAATTACAATTTGAAATTCACATTTGAAAATAATCATACTTCTAAAATGCACCAACTTCTAGAAGCTATAACTTTTAATCCAATCGGGCCGATTTTCATCGATAAATTTCTAAAGTCAAAAGGTGGATGGTGCTAAGGCCTATGGCCAACTATTTTGTGTTTTCAAGAATTTTCGGCCCATCCGAGAGCCTCTAAGGGCCTCTAAATTTGGCTTCTCAATATTTTAATAGCCAGCGGGGCTCTTTAAAATGCAAAAACATCTAAGAAACAACCAACAAAAATTAAAATCTTTCATTTTTTGGCATGGTGGATTGCTCACACCATCGATGTCATATGCATCACTTAGAGCCGATAAATGCCTCTTTATTCCATGATCTTAAAAAAAAATTTAAACTCATTGGAGGTGAACTCTCCACCTTTTTCAAACCTCAAACACTTGATTTTCACATCCACTTTATTCTCAACCATAGAATTAAATGCTTTAAATTTATCTAGAGCTTCTGATTTTTCTTTGAGAAATGTCACCCAAGTCATCCTAGAATAATCACCAATCAATAACATAAAATACTTGTCACCTTAAGAGCTTCTTATTTTGGTAGGTCCACATAGGTTTGTATGCACCAACTCTAAAGGACCTACAGTAGAATATTCTTTAGTCTTGAACCTTTTCTTAGTTTTCTTTCCAAACTAACATTCCTTGAAAATTGCATTGATAGGCTTTGTAATCTTTGGAAGATCTCTCACAACATCAGTAGAACTGATTTTTACTAGGTTGTCAAAATTGATGTGACCCATTCTTCTATTCCATAGCCAACTTTCATTTATTTGACACATAAAACACTTAGCACCACTACCTTTAAGCTGATAAAAATGACCTTCTACTCTTGTCCCTGCAACAACTAAAGTTCCATATCTTCCTTTTTTGATTTCACAACCATCATCCTAAAACACAAGATTGTACCCTCTACTACACATGTCCTACACTAAGAATATTGTGTTAGAGACCCTTGACATAAAGAATATCATCTATTTATGCTTTCCATCAAAACTAATTTAACCTTTTCCATAGATCTTAGTACATGTATCATCACCAAACTTAACAAGACCACCATCATACTTCTAAAGTTTAACAAACTTACTCTTATCACCCGTCATATGATTTGAGCATCCACTGTCAATTATCTAGTAATTCCTCTCTTCTCTTGCATGAAAAGCAGTCACCATAGTTCCTTCAATGTTGTGACCTATTATCGGGGCACTTCCTTCACACATCTTTCAAAATTAGTAGAATTAGTTCCAACATTTAGAGCCATGAACAAACATTCATCACTATCATAAGGATAGTATAATTCCTCATCATCAAATGCACCATTGTATTTTTCAACATAATAAATCTTCTTGAAAATTTTTCCTTTATGGTCCTTAGGTTTATCTTTTAAAACTTTGATTGGACATTTAGAAGCATAATGACCTATCTTTCCATAATTGAAACAGTTAAAGGGTAACTTTCCTTTATATTTTCTAGTGCCCTTTTTCAGTCTCCTTACAAAGTTTGCTTCCACCTCATCAAGATCATCCAGATCTGATTCATCAACTTTGTATGCCTTGTAGACTTTAAAATTAGTTTCTTTATTTGTATCATCTTGACCAAACTCTCTCAATTCATAAGAAATTAAAGCACCAAAAATATGATCTCTAAAATAATTATCCAAATTCTAATCTTCCTCAATAGTAGGAAATTTAGAACTATAAGCTTTAGGAAGAGTTCTTAATACCTTTTTCACAACTTCACTTTCTTCTAGCTTACCACCAAGACCATTGATGGCATTGACAACTTCATCCACTCTAAGCATTTAGGCAGTAATATCTTCATCTTCAGACATCCTTAGGGTTTCAAAATTGGCTTTGTAATTCTACATCTTTGCTTTCTTGACTTTATCATCTCCATAATGCTTTCCAACTTTGTCTAGATCTCTTTTGTAATTTTTAGACTTATCACCTTTCCAAGTTCTAAATCAAAAATTCCACTCAATATAACATTTCTTGCTTTTTCATTGTTCTCATACTCGTTTATTTCATCATCACTTGTCAAAACAACAATAGGAATAATATATCCTTTTTCATTTGACTACCAGACACCAAATCCAAGGGAGACCAAGAAGGAATCCATCCTAGCTTTCCCACAAGCATAATTCATTCTATCAAACATAGGAGCTTTGATACCATTCTTGTGCACCATCTGGATCTACCTCAAGTGGTTAAGCTTTCTCCAAGGAACCACAAATTCGATACCAATTGTTAGAAGAACATGACAAATAAGAGGGTGGTGATTCAATTATACATTAAAAAATTCAATCCTTCATCAATATTCAAACCCTTGTCAAACTTTAAACTCTCATTAAGCATTAGCAGAATGTAAACATGTGAAACAGTAATGCAAACACATCGAAACACATAAGAACACCAAATTTACATGGAAAACCCAAGAAGGGAAAAACCATGGTGAGGATTAGCTCACATATATATGAATAACAACACAAAATACAATTAGGTTCACTGCCAAGGGCTTACTACCTAGAAAAAGAATAAAGGATCACTGCCAAGAAGAAATAATAATAGAAGAAACTATTACCGATAGATTCACTATCTCAGAGCAACAAGAAAATCTACCACTGCATTTCTACACCATCCGCAACCTTCAGCTCACTTCCTCAAGCAACTTCAAGCACACTAATAATGTAAACACCTTCTACTCACTACATCCAGATTCATAGGCATTTATGCTTGCATTTAGAACACCACACTTGATCACATTCACATCACACTTTCCACATAGATCCACACATATCTCCAACAATTTACCTTACATTTATACCATCTGTGACTTAAACAATCTCAATTAGGTTGGCCTTAATGAAACATATGCACCTCAAATGTGCAACACCAAAATAGGTCAACACCAAACACTTCTACGATGGAAAGAAGTGAAGGAATACCATGCCAAGGGTTAACTAGAACCCAAATCTAAATCACCACACTACTCAACACATCCATAATCCTTGAGGTACCTCCACAAATAGCGCTAGCATGCCAGGTCAGCCAAACATGAACTAACACTACAAGTGACCACATACATTCTTCTCCAAATCATGCATACCACATAGCAACACTCTACAACATCCACACAACATCCCAGAATATTCCAGCATCATTAGAATATTCTACAACACTACCACAACCACCTGCAATAAAGATTACTTTCATCTTGCACATCAAGATGCACTACCACTGAACTTCAACATAAGAACTAAACTTGCAGAGCAACTCAACACAAGAAACTCTAAGGGAAGATAAATACAGAAAATATGAGCATGTTCCCAAATCTGCAAGACAAGAAACCTCATTGTAGATAAATTCAAAGCAATCCCATTTCTCCCAAACAACCTTCTACACAGACAAACACATTGTAAAACACATCTTCCACAATAGAGCAATCCAGAACCTAAAACTCTAGATATAGAACCTCTGAACACCTCTGATCATCATATACAAACTGCACAAGCATATCTTCAACCATGAAGAAATTTAGAGCACAACACTGAACACACCTTTGTCACACTCCACACACTTTTATTCTTTTTTTCTCAAAAGCGCTTGGAAACCAAGTGAACTTACTAAATCAACAACACCAAAAAAACAATACAACACCTTCTCATCATGGCTACAATACCAACAATCTCCGCATCTACAATATCTGCTCAACACCACACTAGAGGTTGACATCAATGACAACACTAAAGACAACATAGTGCAACACACTTATTGTTGACATTAAAGACAACACTGCAACAATCTTCCTAACCATACTGGAGGTTGGCATCGATGACAGCACCAACAACATACTTGCAACACAATGACCCTCCATAAATATGTGTAATTAATTATAAATGAGACAAAATCCATATGACCCATTAGTATATGATATATACTACTTGATGTCCTATATGAAGTGAACAATATAATATAAGAGAAATGAACCTTATCCATCAATAAGAACCAACAATGTTAACATTAATAATAAGAAATTATATCTCTTGAGCATAAGGTTGACCATAATATGAGATAGCATGACACTATACCATGTGTGACTTATTATCCTTTTGTAATAAAGTTATGTAGCCCTATCTTGCTATGATGTAATACAATAATCAATTTTCACGTACTTGTCTATGATCGGTAATCTCAATATATGCTAAATATCCTCTAATATCATTGTCAACTCTTTGTAGGAAAATGGAATGTTTTACTATTTAAGTCTAACCATTATAATGGTTTTCAACATGCATACACAATAAAATATGGGCATCTCTTTTATGGTCCCTAATCCTACTCTATCCATCATCTAAATATCAATTGGAATAATATCTAACCCTCAAAGGCTTCATAAGTAGTGTTTATTGGACCACTCATGTACATCAATCTTGTAGTATAAAACTAATTATTAGATCACTTTAAATAAAAATTTGATAAACAAATACTAAATTTAATGAAAAATCTTCATATCTAAAAAAAATGTTCAAATATGTAGTACATTAATCAACCCTATAGACCATATCACTAAATATTGATTCAAAACAATGGTAGTGAGTTCACTTATATGAGAATAAAAAATTGGTCCATAGATCTCTCAAAATAATGTAAAAAACCTTAATTTCTTTCTTTTTTAATCACTTTTCAAAATTAAAAATTTATAGAAAAATTGAGAAAAATTAATGCTTACATTCTTTAATGGATCGCCAACACCAATTTGAATGTTTATTATATTAGTGTATGTAGGAATGAGGTATTTTTTATTCACTAAGGTGATAAGTTTGGAGATTTTATCTTAAATGGTGAATGTGAAAATGAAACATCACTATCATGTTCTTACCATCTTATATAGATTGGAGGTGCACTTATCACTAAGCCAAAATTTTACTTTAACTTTCTATGATTTACATGAGATGAAATTAATCATCACAATGAATACTATTGATAATGAAATGACATATTGACACTTTTTTGATAAAATTACATTTGAATGTATTTACATCCACCCTTATTTTACCAAGATTGTATTTATTCAACCCATATGATCACAAGGCACCATTTTTATGAGCTATTTAACAAGTTTTATATATTTATATTTCTATGACTCTAGGTAATCATTTCATATGATTACTTCATCCTCATATTTTGTGATCATTTTCTCTATATGTCGATCTTTGCATTGTTCACATTTTATGTGACATATATTATTGTTCTTATACCATGTTATTATTATTTTCTTATTGCTTATTATTAACTTATCACTGGGGGAAACCCTAATGACATCTCATCACCTTCATTTTATGCACTTGATTATCCCACACCCATTATTTCATATTCTTGATGTTCCTATATGATGTCATACATTGATATGTCTCACATGCTTCATGTACTTGCATTATTGATTGTTATATGATTGATTCCCTTGAATGATGTTGTCATTGATGATTATTTACATGTTTGATATGTTGTACATGATTCCATTTACCAAAAAATTCACATTCTCAATGTGATTACATGGTTCTTATTTATCTTCCATAGCTATGGTACTCTTATCATTTTCCTATACCTAGGTTAACCTTGTACACAATCCTTTATGATAATATCCTACTTATTAGCTTACATGTTTATTGTACAATGATATTTTCTTACTATACTACATGATTTATCATGCCTTTATATTTTATCCTCTCCTCAAAATACCTTGCATCCTATTGATACCAAAAATTGGCAAGGTAACAACCCTTTGTGAGAAACTCAGTTTATGGGTGACCTATTGCGCTAAACTAAGTGACCTCTAGATTTTTAAAGAAGTCAGCTTCTTCTGTAATTGGGGTTTGGAAAGGGAAAATGAAGCAAATATAAAAATAAAGGATCTAACTAAGGCGATGTGCCAAAATTTAGATAAAAGACACGATAAATCAATCTTTTGGATACGATCTAAGGGCCCGTTCAACAATTTACTATGTCCTAGAATGACAAAAATTAAAGATTGAAGCATGAACAACACATTCAATGACATAAAATATTTTCATACCCATTCACTAAAAAGAGGAGTCAAAAGACATGATCTAAACCAACAAACTTGCATTAAAATTATAAAAGTTTTGTAAATGAACCATTCAAACAATAATGACACAGTATAAAGTTAATTGAATAGCTTAAGAAAAATATAAAGGCTGAACAATGGCACAATCTCTGAGTCTTTCTACAATAATCTAATAACAATAAAAGGCCTCGTGTCTCTAAAATTCTATATTTTTGCAATTCTTGAACTCTCGGAACTCGTGGAACTTAGAACCTGGAACCTCTCTTCAGAAATAAAGAGCAGTATATATAGTGATCATTCCCACCGCTTGTTAAGCAGTAATTGAAAAGATTTGGAATCCTGAGCAATGATGTAGCAACAATGATTCCCCCGACCGTTGTAACAAAAAAAGATTCAGGTACATGGCATGTGGTCGCTCCCCATCCAGGTACATCCCCTGCGAATGATGGTAGTGGTCTCAACATAGTCCCATGCAAACAAGTGTCGCCACCTAGTATAGGCAGTTAGAACACGCGACATCATATCACAGCCCATAGTTCGCTCCATCCCTTGCATTGAAGAAGCATTCACCAAGGAGATGCGTGGTGGCATTTCGCAACCCATAGTTCATTCCTTCTTCTCACCGTTGAAGGCTTGTGCTAGGAAGACACGTGGAAGCGTGCTTTTTATTTGGTGCTGACTATGGGATCTGCTAAAGAATATGCGGATTAATGCTAGGTGGCACATGGTTTGGGCCCGATTCAAAAGTGAGAGGGAGTAGCCTTTAAGCGTGCACGATGATGACACGTGGAAACATGGTGGGGGCCATTTGAAAAATGAAGGGAAGAATTCCTTTGAAAAGCACTGAGTGGACACATGGTGGAGGTCATTGGTCATTTATTATCAAAAGAGGCGGATGATGTTCATTTGACACATGGGCTGAGTACTTAGTAAAACAAAACCCAAAGGGAGCTTGATGAATTTTATATTCTGCACAGCAACTACCAGGAATTTTGCTTGAGGAACAAGGAACCCAAATTTCTCTGGTTCCTGAACAGATGCCATCCATTGGGTGATGAAATTAAAGTTTAGAAAGGGGCTGTAAGAGGTGGTAGGTCATTCGGATGGTCTCAATACATTGCGTAGATTTTCCTCACTCCACCTAGTCAAAGTATTTCCTTATAAGGAAACACCTTAGGTAAACTGGCAGCCCCTAACTTCATAATGGACAAGTAGTTGCACAACGGATGGATGACACTTTCAATGTACTGCGGTAGAGGCTAGTTGAAACTCTAGAAAGTAGTTAGGTCCTGCTCCTTGTCTTCAATCTTTGTTGCAATTTGCTTGGTTGTGGTGATCAACCCATCTTCAAAATGGGATGGCAGACCCATCTCGATTAGTTGAGAGAATTTTCCCGCATTTCATGTCTATTCAAAGTAGTTGAAAGCATTAGTGCGATAGGATGGCCAGTGGCAATGGATGAATTTGTTTGTCTTGGGCAGCAAACATTTTGATCTCGATCCTTGCCTTTGCTAATTTTTCATCAGAGACCATGTATAGCTTGCTAGCAAACTCTTTGCCTCAGGAACCCTTTCTGTGATGAACCTCGAGAACTGTTCAATTGCGTGAACCTCCTTACTCAATTTTGTTGCTTCGAGATGAACCGGAGCGTTGGCTGTAGTGTTAGGTAGAAGTCCTTAACCTTTTCCCAGTATGAAATGTATAGCTGTTGAGCTACTGGGCTGAGGTCTAGTTGTGCAACAAGGGCCTGGGGAGTGCTCTTTAAAAAGGAAATCTTTGCATCCTTTTCACTGACATCCTCTGTTAATTCTGCAATTCTCCTTTTTGTGGATGCAAGTTGCTCCCCGATGTTACTTAGCTCCTTAAACTAGTTCTCCTCAACCTGGGCATGGTTTTCCAACTCTGTGTCAAGAGAAGACTTCGTCTCTTGGAGCTCTTTTTCTAATTCATCATTTTGGCCCTCAAAGTCTGCATCCTTCTATTCTAATTTTTTCTCATGTTGAGTGTGCTGAAATGCTAGCTCTTCATCTTTTTGTTGTAGATTTTGCTTTGCCAGGGCCAATTGGCTCTAATATTCTTGGTTCTTCATTCGTAGCTCGTTGATCAGGATGGGATCAATAGATAGGGACTTCGTGAGTTTCTCTTGGAATTTGTTCCGCTCCAACTCTTCTGCCCGCACTTTCTCTGATAAGCACACAACTTCTACTTCCAATGATTTCTCCCTCATCTCTAGGAAACCAACCCTTTCCTTCACAAGCTTCAACTGCTCCTTTTTCTTTAGTTGATGACCAAAGCGGAGGAATTCAGTCGTCACCACCCATTGTGTTTCTTCCATGAGTTCTACCTTGTCATGCAGTCAGACTACTCTCAGATCAAGTCCCATGGCATACATATTGTAATCATCCAACATCATCTCCCCTTTTGGTTTGGTAGTGTTCGAGTACATGGTGGAAAAATTTAGTGTTTCTTGTGTCTCATTGTACACAGTATACACCTTTGGCTCTGCCTCCTTTTTGTCATCCTTAGCCTTTTTCTTTTTCATTCTGAGAGCTCGCACTTGTTTTGTGGCTTCTCCTCGGGCTATGAATTTGGATGGTGACTTAACTAGCCCACCTACAAAGGGTGCACCGAGAGGTAGGGAAAAAGGGAATGTAAGTGTGGCAGGCCCCTGCGCTTTTCTCTTCTCGAGAGCAACAGTCTTTGGGGAGAAATAAGGGACCTTCCAAAGTTTGATTTGCGAATTGGTGGAAGGGCTCATTAGTTGTTGCAATGATGGGGTAGTCATTGGAGAGTCCACTTGCTAGGAATAGTGGGTTGGACATGAGGTAGTAGAAGCAATGGGGGTGTCAATGGCGGCTGAGCCTGCAGAAAGAGAGGCGAGCAGAGATTGGGTAGCGGTGGTAGGTGTCAGGGTTCACGGAGGTGTTAAGATAAGTGGCTCTATCTGGGTGAATTGGGAGAAACCTCCCGCAAACATTGTGGTAGAGGCAAAGAAGGTAGGGATGATACTTGCATTGAGGGGCACTGCAGAGATAGTAGAGGATAATAAAGATTGAGAAGTAAGAAAAGAAGGAGCGAACGTTACCTGCTGGCTGGATGATAGCAATGCTCTGCTCATTGTTGGCTCCTCACTTACTACAATTTCCTGGCTTGTTGCGAGCACTTGGCTTGCAGTGGGTTCTTGTAAACCTTCTCCCATAATAGCTTTCGTGCACTGTCGTTTAGGGGGCGAGGAGTCTTCATCTCTACAGTCTCTGGTTGTTGTTGTTGGGACCCTCGCATTTCTTTGGAGGCCCAGGTGAGTGTCTATGAGACTCTTGATATATTCAACCGCACATTTGAAGTGATATAGGTAGGCTTCCCTATGGGATTTTTCCTTTGTTGAGCGAATGACATTGATGTCTCAGCTTTCTCCTCCACCTGCTCTTCTTTTTCATCAGAGTCATTGGCTCCGCTAGCGCTTGAGTCAGAAGTAGGATGCTCATCATCCCACAGCTTATCAAATTATTCATCATCCTTATGCTATTATAAGGGGCATCAAACTTTTTTGTCTCTTGGTGATACACCCAGAAGGCTCTGATTCTTTCCACACTCCATTCTTCTTCTTTTCTTAACTTATTGAACAGGGTGGGTCCCATTTTGTGATTCTCATCATAATCTGCCACAACAAAATAGAACTTATTCCATGGTGGTATGTTTTCTTCTGTAGGAATGTGGATCAGGTCAACCAATAATTCATCTTCATCCTCCAGCGGGCTACACCTCTTTTCCCAGTAAGGCTAAGAACTATGAGTTACTTTGATATGCTCGTATGGTAGATCATTGAAAGAGTTGTAACTCCATTTCTCGTAGATCATTACCAACCCTAGTTGAGCTAGCTTATCTTGCAACAACGAGTGCACCGCCTTTTTTCTTTTTCATGGCCATTGTCTTGAAGCTTATCGGACAAATGAACAATCCCTTCCTCTTGGATTTTCCTCCGCAGAAGGTAGCATTAATAATGCATGCCTACTGGAACAATTCAAGGGCTAACACTCGATTTGTTACACATGTCTAAAGGCAGAATGGTTCCTCGGTGAAGCCTCACATCCAGATGAATGTGAAATTCATTCTAAAAAACCAATCACATCTAGGAATGAAGTTCTGCATATACTCTGTTTGCATCTTAGTGAGCTGGTTAATACCATCCTCTCCTTGCAAATCTTGCAAAATCGGAGTCAAGAAATAATCTGAAAATGCATAATAGTTGAAAGTGGAAGAGAGGAGAGGAGTCCAGACAAAAACCAGCTTCCTTCTATTCCTTTCATCAAAAATAGACAACTTCACATGCTTATCAAAAGAATCAAGGTTGTGATGCAAAAAAATATGGGTAAGATAGGAAGGAAACCTAAACTTTCATTCAACTTGGTAATTCTTAATTTTCCCTATCATTTCCTTTGTGAGGTATTTTGCAAAATCATACCAGAAGAAAGATTGTTTCCTACGAAACTGGAAACCTGGGCCCAACTGAAATGTGTGCACTTCCTTGTCGGTGTACAGACCGCAAACAAATTCCAACATTGAAAAGGCTTCTTGCAAGTCTACGTCGAAAGCACTGTGCTGCGCTGGGATCCTTGGAAACTTCTGGTGGTCTGCCTTAACCCTTTTGGTTTCTTTTTCATAAAATTCCAGAGCCTTATCCCTCCCGTTCCATATATTTTCCCCCTTTGCAGGAGTGAATGTCTCAATTTTTATCTTTCTGGAGGTATGATCAGGAATACACAACATATTCTAGATAGCTCCCAGGCTGATATTAACCGTCAGAGTCTGACCCTTGATAGTGTTGGTGCTTGGGTTGAAATTTTCAATGGTTGCATCGACTAATTTTGGGAAATAGTGCATAGATGAGACCATATATTGTGGAAGTCCGCTGAACCATATCTTTTCTACTGTTGACATCAACTTTTTGGATACTTTCATTCTTTCGTAGGCTGCTTCCCTCAAAGTTTTAGGGTTCTTTGCAAGACTGGGATCATGAATATTATCCTAGTTCTCTTGGTTTAGGTTCTGGTTTCTATAGTTTTTGGGCTTCTCTAGTTCATGTGTGTTCTCCCACTTTGGCTTGTCTGGAATACCAGGTGTGGCATAAGAAATGTTGTTGAAAACATTGACGGTTGGTACTACTTGCATAGATTTAAATAATATAAGACACACTTGCATACAGCTAAGGACATCCCCTCAGATTGATAAGTTAAATGATGAGGATTACGACCCCATCATTTTTAGCATCGTTGTTCAGGACAAGTGTCATTAGGAAATTAGGAAAACTAGTTTGGCAGCCTTTTAGATTTAGAAGTTCCTAAGGAAAGATTTGTCTCTCAAAACCCCCCCAAAATACCAGCTTTAAAGTGAAACCCCCTATCTATTTCAAGATATCCTTAGTTGGAGGACCATCACTCCAAGTCCTAGCAAAGGATATTTCTTTAAGGAAAGAATTGATGGATTATTGCTTGCAAGAGGTGCAGAATACAATGAAGAGATCCTATCTTCATAACAAAAACTTGCAAAAAAAAGACTTAATTGGAAACTTTCAAAGTCCAAAAATGGTTTGCCCAATCAAATTTTTGAAGTGAAAGGTGGGCTGCCCAATCAAAAATTTGAAAAACAAGGAGTCGTTTCCAGTTATGCATGCAACAGATCAGAAGGAAGGATTGCAAGATCTCTCCAATCAGCGCATGTATTTGTTGGAATCAGAAATCATGGAGAAGGTTTCCACTTCAAAGAATGGTGAAGCATTGAGTTTCAAAAATTTTGTCACCTTCTTTTCATTCTCTTCTCTCAAGAATTTTAATGCATGAGAAAATATTTTGAGAAGGGGAATATAATTTTCACAACCAATTAATGGTTTTGCATAACCCCTCTACATCATTAAGTAGAGTAGGGTAGGTTCTCTTTTTCTACAAATAAGTATTCTACACAAGTTATTTCTTCTTCTCAAAGGCTGTAAACATGCACTTTTCTGTAAAAGTTGTTGCTCTCAAAATCTGCTGCAAATATTTTGGCATTATGGATGTCTAGTTATTGCAACTTTGGGATCTAGTTTCAACACTAGAACTTCAATAGTATGGAAGAAAAAATAATGATGAAGATATTTGAATTGCTATTCAATGCAAAAGATCAAGTTGCAACTCTCAAAAGTTGAATTTTTTTGCATGTGGCATGGAAAAAGTTACTAAAATAAATAAATTTAAAGACTCATTATGAGTTGCAAAGGGACTTGCAACATTTTAGGTGTGGGGGAAATGAAGAGACAAAAAAATTTCTCATCTATTAGCCAAATAAAAACATGTATTTTGGTTAATTATGAAGTTTATCAAGACTAAGCATGATGAAGAAAGTAAGATATTTTCAATTGCAGCAGTCAAAGATTTCATCATACCTTGAAAATTACGATCTGAGTTTTTAAGATTTTTGGATACAAATTAGGAGACAAAAGGATGAAAAAACCCATTAAATTTCACAAAAACCTAGTTCGTAGTATGGGAGAAAACTTCACCAGTTTGATGGTCCAGAAATCTACTTCCATGCTCCAAAATTTTCGGAGCTAAAAATCAGGCGCCCAAAAATTATAAAAAATGCAGTCTTAGTAAAACAACGATATCTCCCTCATTTCTCAATAAAATTTTAAAATTCAAAATATTTTGGAAAGTAGATTGGAAGGGATAAAAACCCTTTTGAGCGTTTGGTGTGATTGGCATCAAGAAAGGAGCAGTACGTGACAAAAGATGACTGAGATAAAGGTGGCGAGATTAAAGACTACTCCAGAATGTTCTAAGTTTAATGAATGACCCCTCTAAAATAGGATATTGGATCCACATTCTTAGTGGATTGGTTGAGTAGTTATGGAATATGAATTCTATAAATACAATGTAATAAGTTGATCAAAGGGGAGGGGATTAGAAATGTTTGTTTTGGCTTGAGGAAATAAGACAGTTTTAGTTTCATTTCCAACAATGTATTTCCAACTTTTTAGAGTAAATTTGAATTCAAGCAAACTTCTTATTTCCAGCAAGCTTTTTATTTCCAGCAAGCTTTTTATTTCCAACAAGTTTTTCATTTTCAGCAAAGTGTGAAGTAATTTAGCATTTTTAATTCATGCAAGTGTGTCTTATATTAGTTTCCTTTCATGTAACTTTCCTTTTATGCAAGTGTGCTCCAAAATAGGTTTTATTTCTGCAAGTTTGATTGTAGAATAGACTATCAAGTAAGTTTTTTGCATTTCTCTTTTGCATACAACCATTGACACTTCCTTGGATTGATAAGTTAAATGATGAGGATTACAACAACCCCATCACACACAACAAACTGTACTCAACAGACATAACTGGGTGGAAAATTCGAGCAAGCTTTGGCACAAATTTCAAGTTGGTACTCAATTAGCATCACATTTATGGTAAGAAAATCACCACGCATTTCCTCACTTTTTCTATAAATAGACACCTAAGCAGTAGCGAAATCACATTTAGTGATTTGAGCAAAGTTGGTAATAGGTTATTGGCTTAGCAGTTTAGCATTAGTAGTTGTGTAGCGTTTTCATAGGCTAGACTTAGGTAGTTTGCAAAGATAGTTCCAAGATAGTCGCAGAGCACCTACTAGCATGAATACCCCAATTCGGCTAGTTTGTCATAAGTCTCAGATGACTTTTTTAGGCAAGATTTCAACTAGGTGCCTGAAAAGGATGACAAAAAAAAAGCACTCACTGGCTATCGTTGCCATGAAATGGGTTTTGGGGTGTGATTGTCTTGAATACGAGGATAAATACCGAGTTAAAACTGATGTGTGCTTGCATTTCGTTGTCTCAATGCTTGATATTGGAATCCCCAAGCCACTGATTTTGTGTTTGGTCAAAGAAATTTTCCCAAAGAAATACCTGAATGGCCTCAGGGAGGTAGTGGCAAACACTGCATATGGTGGGCCGGGGCTTAAATTTGACAGTTGACCCTGCCTGTCAAGCAATTTTTTTGTGATGGTCATTTATTTGAAGTTGCCTTTCAAATATTAAAGGTTATCTATTTTAAGAAAAATATATGTAGATTGAAAAAACATATATAGGAATAATTACATAGAAATTTTGACAGTTTAACTAAAATTTTGCCTTTCAAGTGATACAATCTTCCTAAAATTTTAATTGTATTTTACAGCTAAAATGGCTAAATACAGCCATATGATCATCAAATTTAAGCCACAGGTTGGGGCATTCCAACCCATGGCGACCTTAGGAGTTTATTGAAGGGATGTGGTCATCACAGTGGCTGCCATTCACAGTGGCTTTCCTCTGGTAAGATGAGCCTTGCCCGAGGGTCACTGTTGCATCACTTCCTTTTAAGCATCTGGCGTGGTGTCATTCTACAATATTGATTGGTACACGGACTTCAGGAACCTGGTGTTCCCTCTGCCACTCGCCATTGCTCCCATGAATGATGTTGCTGCTCCTGGTGATGCCCCTGTTGATGAAGAAATTGTGGACATTGTTGATGCGTCCATTGCTTCTACTCACACTGTGGATTGAAGACCTCCATGTTTTTCTTTTCACTTTTAAAAAACTCATATTAGTCAGTCTATTTTTTGTATACATGCCTAAAAAAGGCTTTTCCATAGAATATATGAAGCAGAATATAGTGATATACTTTAGAAGCATGGCCTTTGATCCATTTTGGAAATGTAAATATTAAAACATATATATAATGAAAATGTAACTTTATATAATCATCTTGCTATTTTCTTTTGGATTCTGCAATATGGGTCATCCTTTTCTTTTTTAGCATATATGTATCAATTCAATTATGCATGTGGGTGTTTTGTTTTTCTGTTCTTTTGAGCTGTGACTTTATTCTTCCTACTCTCTACAATAATGGGCTACTTGTTTTCAACCGCCTCAAACCATATAATGAATAAAAAAACTGACCAACAAAAATAAAAGGGAAAGAAGGAAAAGAAGGAAAAGAAGGAAAAAAACACTATAAACATATTTACATCAGTAAGATATGCAAGCTTAATTAAATAATTTAAGGTGAATTTCGTTGACCGGAATTCCTAGCACTTCTTTTTCCATGGTTTCTAACTCAAATGCATTATATTCCTTGCATTGAATTATTCTAAATGGGCCTTCCCAAAGGCTATCAAAATTTTCGTACTGACCTGGCTTCGCAGCCCTTTCATTAAACTTCAACACTAAGTCTCCACACTTTAAACCCTGGTCAGATGCTTTCTTGTCAAACCACCTTTTAACCACCTGTTGGCGGTTAGTCATGGTTATTAGGGACTTTTCCCTTTTCTCTTGTACTTCTAGCAACTCGGCTAGCCGCACCTCCATTGCGTTGTTTTGTTCCACCTCAAGAGATTTTAATAATTGCAACACTGAAATCTCCATGGAGATAGGCAATAGCGCCTCTTTTCCATATACTAGCTCATATGACAAAGTCTTAAGGACTTGTTTAGGAGTTATGCAGTCTGCCCAGAGTGCTGCTTAGAGGTTTTTATGCCATTCCCTTTGGTATTATGACCCAATATTTTTGAGGAGTCAGACTAGATTCTTGTTCGTCGACTCGGCTAAGTCACTCCCCTACGGGTAGTAGTTTGATGATGTTTTAAGGAATATGTCATGTGTAAGTGTGAATTGACATACCTTAGAGCCTAGGAAAGCTTTGGTTTTGTCGAAGATGATGGTTTTGGGCGGGCTGAATCTCGTCACCAGTTCCTCTAGGAAGTCCACTATCTCTGTCTTTGTCGCATTCTTCAGTGGTACGACTTTGGTCCACCTAGTGAAGTTGTCAGTGACTGTCAAGATCCATTTATGACTTGCGCTGGAGGCCGGGTTGATCATTTTGATGAAGTACAGGTCCCATTACGCAAATGGCTCATCAGTTCCACTATCGAATTGAGAGACATTGTAGAATTATTTCTTCTTCCTACGAAGAACTGGCATTCCTTGCAAGCTTTTACCAAGGAGTAGGAATCATTGAATAACATCGGCCAAAAGTACCCTGTGCACATGATTTTGATGGCGGTGGTTTTAGCAGTGTCACCCGACACTATTGTGGTAGTGTCAAGGATCCTTTTTTCTTTATGCGTAGTGACACCTTTGCAATAGAATGTCATTAAAAATTCCTTTGAACAAGATCCTTCAATGGCGTGTATGCGCTTTATTTTGCGATGATGCAAGAATCTCCTCTTACGTGAAGGAAGGCTAAGTAGATATTTTCTTTGTGTGCATGAATGTCACACTCACGTAGCCAACCAACAACCTTTGGAATCTAACTCATTTGTTAGGACTAGCTTAAGTTGCTCTTCTTCGGTGACCATTTCTTCATCGTGTGCCAGATATTCACAGTCCTCTTCCCTAGACAGTCTTTATAGGCTTTACCTCAATGTCATATTCAAGGATCTTGGTGATCCAATTGGCCCTTTTTTCGATGATTTCTCCTTCCATGATGTATTCACACACACTAGAATGTGCGACATAAACAATCACCTTATTGCAAAGAGGTGGGAGTGTCAAAACTTCTTGGAGTCCGCCCTTCTACCAAATGCTTGCTACTCTCAAGTTGTAGTTTGCCTTCTCATATTCCTTGAGTGCGGGAGTAAAATGATGTCAGTGTTCTCCTTTCCCTCGTCATCTTTCTGAGTTAAGACAGTAGCAATTCTTGACTTGCTACTGAATATGTACATTATGAAGTCCTTTGATAAGTCTGGGTTGACTAGAACAGGAGTGGAGGAAATAGCATCCTTGACTTTCTCAAAGGCTTCTGCGGATTCTTTTTGTCCATTTAAATGTTTAATCCTTTTTCAACATCCCGGGGTGATTGGCCTAATTATTTTTGCGATGTCGAGAATAAATTTTCTAAAAAATTTACCTTTCTAAAATTTGGGCCTTCCTTTCTTGTTGTGGAAGAGCTCTTTGATTGGTTTCACCTTTCGGGATCAGGTGAAATTCCATCTTTGGACCTCGTGTCCCAATAGCTTAACTAGCGATGAAGCCGAACTTTATTTTTAGGTTAGAGTCCCAAGCTCCTATAATTTCTTAAACACCACCTCAAATGACTAATCCATGGTGGATTAGCTTTGTTAATCTTGCACCATTAGGGCTTCAATCTTAGGATTCAGCGGCTTCTTTTGGCCGGACCGGTTTTGCACTATGCTGACTCTGTTATCTTTGGATGATGTCGGGATCCTCATATCTGAGGTCATCCTGTGACCGAGCCACCTCTCCATTTTTTTGCAAAGTCGATGATCCTTTTCTTTATCATGATCTCGCGAGATATCGCTGCGACGATATAAATGTGACCCTGCATCACATAGTCACCATTTTCTACTACAAACTTCCTCTTGTCGTTTCTTACATTCCTGATCAAAATATTTTTCGAGTGACCAATCCCTATAGGCTTATTTAGTTCAGCTAAATGTTTGTCCTTCATAAGCTTCAACGATCTTTGGGTGGAGCTGGTTGTAAATTATCTCGACTCTTGGATGAATGAGCGATAGTGTTCATCGTAAAGACCTTGCCAACTTTAGTCATTGTAAAATGGTTGAGTCGGACTATCCTTTCGTACAGAGTGTTTGTTGTGAATGAGGTCAAAGGAAGGATCAAACTGGGATCCGATTGCTGCCATGCGATCCATATCTATATTTTTTTCTCTAGGAACCATTTGAATGTTGAAGGCTTCAAAGCTCTCAATCAGGTCTCAAACTTGGTGTTTATAAGATTGCATGCGAACATTCTTGGCCATAGAAATTCCATGGACTTGATTGACTAGTTCAGAATCTCCAAACACCATTAATTGTTTAATACCCATCCGTTCCGCAAGGCTAATACCTTGCACTAATCCTTCGTATTCAACTTCATTTTTTGAGCAAGCGAACTAGAAGCAGAAGGACCTTAGGGTCTTCTCATTTTGTGGGGATATTAAACATATCCCAGCTCCTGTGCCAACCTTGCATCTTGCTCTGTTGAAGTGCAACGTCCATAGCTTTGAGGCTTGATCGTTCTTGGGTTCTTTGACAACCTTCAGGAGCACTTGATCTTCATCGTAGATGACATAGGTGCCCAACCTGGTAGCATGGTAGTTTCCAGAAGGATCAGTATCCATATGTTCTCTCAAGAGAACATCTTCTTGATCGGTCCGATCTCTGGTCACTTTTTCATCTTCTAGTAGCTCAACACAATACATTTCTTGCTTGGTGATAGAAGTATGAACAACCTCAAAGTTGATCATAGCTTCATCAGCCACCTTTTTCAAATGCAAAGCTTCAGATTCTATCTTCATTTTCGCACCGCGCTTGGTCTTGAGGATCATGTGTGACCAATCTAGGGACAAGTATCTACCTACCTTTGAAGTGAATTCTTGGGATAAACAGAGGCGAAACATGGGGGGAACATCTATGATCATATTATCTTGTGACACTTTAATGCTAGGGAAGGCGAATAGGGTCAAGGGAAGGTCCTTGATGAGATCAAAAATTTTGACTCTGTTTCCATCAAGCTGCATCACTCCTCTTTTTAAAGGTTCATAATTGAGCCCTAAAGCTTCAGCTATTCGTTTTGGCATAATTGTGGTGCTAGCACTAGAGTCAATCATGGCATTGTGTAATAACTTCTCGCCCACAATAAGTTTTAGGAAGAAGGGTTTGGGTTTTTTCTTATCTCTTACCTCAATAGGAGCTTCCATTGTGCTATTTGTGAGAACTTTGGTAGGAGGTGATTGGTCAACAACCTTTTCTTTGAGCAACTACCCCGTTGGTGTTGCACTCACGTCCTCCTAGAGAGCCTTCTATAGTAATGTCTTTTGCTTTGAAATAGCTAATATATCCCAAAGAGACACATTAGCGGATGATTTTTTCAATTGTTCCACCACATTGAACCTTAGAAGATTTAGAGATTTCTGCTCCTTAGCTCTTGTTATAATGATTTCCCTTTGCAACGGACATTGTGGCACCACTGCGGAGGTACTAGGCATTTGGTCAGAAGAAATTTTAGGTTGCAGACTGACTAGTTGTAGGACGATTGGTTCACCTGTGAATCTCCTCTTCGAGCGGGTGTTGTAATCAGACTGTACTTGTGGTGTTTTAGATGTGGATGCTTCATTGGAAAACACTGCTTCTTCTTCTTCCATCCATAGTGTGTGATCAGGAGTGATTTCTGCTTCTTTCTCTAGTGACATCCCCTGCATTTGTGCGGTGAGCACCGCGTTGTCCATTTGTGAAGAGGTATACATATAGTTTCTAAGATCTGATGTTGCACCTTGGCTGCATTGCTCTGCCACCTTTTGTTGTAGGTTGTCGTGCGGACAGTTTCGGGGTATGTGTGAATCATCGCAAGGGAAGCACCAGGGGTTGGTGTCATCAATTAAATTGTTTTGCCTCACAGTTAGCTCTTTGCTCGAGCTTAGATTAGCGCTCTGTAATGGTGTGGGTACCGACACTATTTGATTTGTTGTTTGTGCCTACGGATTTGTGTGAGCGCCTCCTTGGAACTAGTTTTTTTGGTAAGAGGACCTTCCGCCTTGATAATTTTGATAGCTCGACTTCAGAGGAACGACCTGGTTGTGCTTAATAGTGGTTATCTTGTTGGCCATGCCCCACAAAATTTCCTTTACATCACTCATATCCTCCTTTGAAGAGTCGAATGTAGATGCAATGTTTTGTGGCATGCTCAGATATGTGTACATAGATTGAGGAGGAGCCGATGCGCTAGTAGAAGGCATCTCCTAAGCAAGAGCTAATATTTTTGGAAATATAGGAATGATGGGTCGAGGCGGCAACTTCCCGGTGTCTATCAAATTATTCTCTGCCTTGATAGCAACATTGTTGGCGCCTGGTAGTGTGGTCCCACCCAAATACTGGATCATCATTGAAATATCGGGGTGGATAGATTTCAAGTAGAACATGAATGCCAGATCGGGTGGCGGGCGGATATCAACTTGGATTCTCTACCAGCTTGTATGGAAACGGGCATTGAAGTTAGCCATGGCTTCATGCGAGGCCTATTTTATGACCAAAATATAGCGAGGATCGGTCTCCATCATTCAAAAATATTTGATAGAAAGGATCTCCGAGCTCATCCCAAGTATTGATAGTGTTTGCTTGCAGCATCTGGTACAATCTAGTGCCTTGCCTCTGAAAAGGTGACGAGCAACCTTAGTGCTATATTTTTTTCTGTAACGCCGTGTACCAGACATACATCCGCAACATCTTGTAGATGTTCGAATGGTGTTCTTGAGCCATCTCCGGTGAATTTAGGTATAGCTTTTAGGGAGAAGATCGAGATAGGTTCCCAAATGGTAGGCGCTACTGGCACTACAAGAGGACTTCTGGCATCCCATGCGACATAATTTCTATTAGCAATGGGCAACATGGCTAGTGGAAAGGGCAGAGGAAGTAGAATGTTCACTAATTGGGTCGTAGGTTGTACTGTCCCTAATGGCAGTACTAATAAACAAAGATTATTTGCTATTTGGGATCTAGTTACAGGTCGATGGCTCATACACCCTCCTTAAAATTAGGTTCATTTAAGCTCAGTCCCACTGGGCATGCCAGGAAAAAGAAAAACTATTGATACCAAAATTGGCAAGGTAACAACCCTTTTGGGAAACACAGTTTATGGGGGACCTATTGCGCTAAACTGAGTGACCTCCAGACTTTCAAAGAAGTTAGCTTCTTCTGTAATTAAGGTTTAGAAAGGGAAAAGGAATTAGATATAAAAATAAAGGATCTAACTAAGGCGATGCACCAGAATTTAGATAAAACACATGATAAATCAATCTTTTGGATACGATCTAAGGGCATGTTCAGCAATTTACTATGTCCTAGAATGACAAAAATTAATGATTGAAACATGAACAGTGCATTCAATGACATAAAATAATTTTCATACCCATTCACTAAAAAGAGGAGTCAAAAGACATGATCTAAACCAACAAACTTGCATTAAAATTATAGAAGTTCTGCAAATGACCCATTCAAACAATAATGGCACAGTATAAAGTTAATCGAATAGCTTAAGAAAAATAGAAAGGGAAAACAATGACACAGTCAATGAGTCTTTCTGCAATAATCTAATAACAATAAAAGGTCTACTATCTCTAAAATTCTATATTTCTGCAATTCTCGAACTCTCAGAACTCGTGGAACTTAGAACCTGGAACCTCTCTTCAGAAATAAAGAGTAGTATATATAGTGAGTATTCCCACTGCCTGTCGAGTAGTAACTGAAAAGATTTGGAATCCTGAGCAATGATGTAGCAACAATGATTCCCCCAACCCTTGTAACAGAAAAAGATTCAGGTACATGGCATGTGGTCGCTCCCCATCCAGGTGCATCCCCTACGAATGATGGTAGTGGTCTCGACATAGTCCCGTGCAAACAAGTGTCGCCACCCAGTATAGGTAGTTAGAACATGCGACATCATATCATAACCCATAGTTCACTCCATCCCTTGCATTGAAGAAACATTCGCCGAGGAGACGTGTGGTAGAATTTTGCAACCCGTAGTTCATTCCTCCTTCTCGCCATTGAAGGCTTGCGCTAGGAAGACACGTGGAAGCGTGCTTTTTATTTGGCATTGACTATGGGGTCTACCAAAGCATATGCGGATTAATGCTACATGGCAGATGGTCGAGGCCTAATTGAAAAGTGAGAGGTAGTAGCCTTTAAGCATGTGTGGTGACGACACATGAAAAGATGGTGGGGGCCATTTGAAAAATGAAGGGAAGAATTCCTTCGGAAAGCGCTGAGCGAACACGTGGCAGAGGCCGACGGTCATTTATCAAAAAGGGTCGATGATGTTCATTTGAGGCATGGGTCGGTACTTAGCAAAAAACAAAACCCAAAGGGAGCTTGATGAATTTTATATTCACACATCCTATGTATGCAACCAATTAGAGGGGGTATATATTATCTCAAACATTCTTCATGCATTTAATTTTAATGATACAACTATGCAAATTATGATCACTTTTGGTACCGAGTAGAGCTTCACCACCAATCCATACAAAGACCTTTTACCATTCTATTTGTATAGCTAGATCTTGTTTCATATCTAGATGGAGACCTCTAACACATCATTTCAGTCTGAATGGAATCCTTCTCCAAAATTTATCTATAAAATTAAATCACTTATCGTTGATTTATCAACAAATTTAGATCTGTGTTCACATAGTTGGAGATTTTTGAGAATTTCTATAATAAGAAAGTCTCTAACCCTACACTCTTTACTTTTTTAGAATAGTTTAGAAAATTATGTTTTATGCTCATTCACAAATGCGTGATGGGCACTACTCAATGCTAAAAACATGTGCTTTCAATTCCTCATGACGGAGAACTCATGGAGATGGAAAATATATATGATCCATATTTATAATCTATTACTTTATATGGATATATATCCTTTGAGTGTCAAAAAAGTATTTAACTTCCATGTTTGATAGTTAATTTTTCTTTTAAATAAATTCTCATAATAGATCACATGCACATCAAAGTAGGAGAAAGATGTAATGGTAAAATTTACATATCCACTTTTAGTATAGGTATCACTTATTCCCATAGATTTATCTCATGATCAAATTATACCATTCATTTACCTAGTTCAAGTTTGAAAGTACAAAAGTGATATAGGCACCTCCATGCTCATAAACTTAAACCACACAATTTTAAAAAGTCATATGTCTATTAAGAACATTTTCCACCCTTTTCATTAGTTGTACAAGATAAATAAAGTTTTAATTGCATAAAATTACATGTTAGGGTGGTGTATTTAAATTATAATCCTAATTGGAATGAATCCTATGAGATTTGATAAAGGATAACTAGGAGAAAACATCTAGAGTTTCATTTGCAAGTGGAAAAAGTAATTTAAATCTGTAGATGTATAAACTAATTGATCATTTAAATCTAAACTAAACCAAATTAAAAAATATTTGATCAATCAAACATATAAATATCAATGAAATTGTTTGCAACATAAATAAACCTTCAAAACATGAAATATTTCAAAGAAAGATCAAATGAAAGCTACTTAAAGTGCAAACCTTAATCCCATTAGGATTATGTCCTTCATATATGTGGAGTGCTACAATCTAGACAAAATCCATGACATGTAAAGCAATTTGATGAAAATTAATGAAGAATGAACTCAAATGACCCACAAAGTATACTCAAATTGATCAAATTGCAGATTCAATTCAAGAGAGTAAGTTTACTCAAAGCTTGTGGATGATTATTATGAAGAAATGGCTCACTATTTATAGATTTTTTAAATTGGAATCAATGTTGATGATCAAATTAGCTAATAAATGGATAAGATTGAATGAGAGGAGTGAACATGGATCAAGGATAAATCCAACAATTGATAATCCATGAGGCATGGATCAAAGATCCAATCAAGGTCTCAGGATTCATGAGAGACCAACTAATTCCCTAAATTTTAGGAAATATGTTGGAGATATTTCTATTTGGGGGGAAACATTTGAATTTTAAAATGGCATATTCCCTTGGAATATTCATTGTGCAAGTGGGAAAAGTTGGACGATTTGAAAGAAATTGGCCAATTAAATAATTAATTAAAACTTTTTAATTATACAAGTGAATGAAAGAAATAATTTAATTAAATAATCATGAATTATTTAATCAAAGTGTGAAAAATGGCAATTAATTAAATAATTTGCATTATTTAATCAAATGAGAATGAAATTAGTGTGAAGAATAGTGAATTAACTAAATAATTTTGATTTATTTAATTAGTAGGAGAAATATGAATTTAACTAAATAATTGACATTATTTAATTAAATGGAAGAATTAGGTGAAATAGACTAGAAAATGGTGTTAATTCAAGAAATCAAGTATGTGATATTATCAGGACAGTTTTAAACGTTTTTCCCCTCTTTGAAGTAATGCACTTGTTGCATTGTTTCAAAGAACCGATGTTGCTCAAATCAAAATTAAAATTTTACCTAATTTTTCTGATGCCCCACTGTGCCCCAGTAGAAGGAATGACTATTGGTATACTACCCCCTCAAGAGTTCGAGAAGAAAAGACTAATTTTTGGTTGAGCTTGTGACATAGTTTCAAGATTGGTTTAACTACATAAAGGATGAAAAAAAAGCTCCCAAACATTGATAAAACATTTAAAATAGGCTACCAAGCTAAAAAATGAGGACACGAGACCAAAACCCTAGGTTTTCACTATGCAATTAGGTCAAAAACCCTAACTTTCATGCATATATAAGGGCTAGGGGTCATTTTCAAACTCATTTACACCCTTAGAGTTTGAGAAATTGAGAGATTTGGAGAGAGACCCTGCAAAGTTGCTGACATAATGGCTAATCATGTGCTCCCCCTACATCGTGCAGATCGAGTCCTAAGTTCCAACGACCAATCGACGTAGGACCACCGGTATGTATCTCAAAAAAAATTCTTCCATGTTTTTTATTTAGCTTAATTTTATGTCAAAAATGGTCAAAAAGTGTGTCGCTATTTCAATGATGCATTTGTTATGGTTGGTGATGCACTTGTTAAGTATAGCGACACACTTGTAAAATAGATACGATAGGATTCATATACATCGATGCACTTGTTAAGTATAGTGACACACTTGTAAAATAGCTACAATAGGATTCATATACATCGATGCACTTGTTAAAACCCACCTATACTTATTTAGTTTTAGATTGATGCACCTGCTTAGTTTTATATTGACACAGTTACAAAACCCTAAGCACACTTGTAATACCGCAATGCACTTGCCTTTTAGCAAAAAACTTATTTAAAATGCAACACATATGCAAAAATGACAATGCGACACACTTGTTTAAAGTGGCATACTTGCTTTTTTAGGGTTTTTAATAGTAGTAGGGGATAGATCTCTAGGTATTATTGCAATAGAGGATGATCAAGAGAGATACAACCATTCAAGAGGGGGATACTGTGAGGACTGAGCGAGATATATATAGATAGGAGCACGACCAATAGTTCTAGTAGAGCCAACAATTAGCATTACAACTTTCCTAGGAGATCACACGAAGGTAGAAACTTGAGGCTACTACTTAGATTCAGGTGCAAGCCTAGGCCATGGTACCAACAGGGTTATATAGATCAACTATGGCTGAGGTGTCATATTATAGGACCCTTTATCATCGGGAGGTTCCTCGACATCGACAACAACTATATTTTTCTCATAGGAGTTCCTTGGGACCTATTGGATCAAGAGGTGGGCACTCAGTAGGGGGTCCATCAGGTGGAGGGGGTCATCAGAAGCCCTCTCGATAGGAGGATCGAGGGAGTAGAGGATATCTCTAAATATACAAACACTTTTTTGATGTATAGCCAGACGATTTGATGTACATTCATTCATGGGCTCATTTTTGATAGCCTCATGTATATATTTATCACATACTTGACTTGTATCATGGCATTTGATGATTTTGAAATATATGAGATGACTCTTGATGTGATCATGATATGATGTTTTATTTCATGCTTATGATATTATGTTATGGATTCCATATGATTTTATATGGATGATGTATGATTATGTATGCAAATGTGATATGTTTATTATGCCTATGATGTGATGTATGAAAATGTACATGATTTTTGGATGAGATGCATATGTTATGGACAATATGGATGAATTTATTTTTGTATTTTTGATATAACATGTTATGCATATGCAAGATGTATGGTATGATATGTTGACGGTTTATGGATGCAGGATGGATGTACTTTTTTTTTGTTATGTCACGATACTTATGTGTTAGTAAGAATTAGATAGAATACGAATGAGATAATAGAAGAATGAGATGGTTCATTGATTATCCTTTATTTTATGTGATATTGATGCATAATTTCAACAAATCCATAATTATTTTGAGATTTTATTGGATATGGTGATTATAGAGATGATATTGCTTTGCTTCTAGGACTTTGTGTTAATTAATCATATCAATCCTTATTTTGATATAGAAAATAGACATGATGCATTAAGGTTTGAAGAACCAAGGTGATGATGTATCTAATGTGATGTACTTTGACTCTGCAAACATATCAGAGTATTCTTGTTCATACCTGACATACATAAACCTTATTTGACCATGTGAAAGGATGAGCCATCAAAGTAAAGAGACTAATACACAAAAGGTATGAAGAACCTAATATGTCCTAGCCATTGTTTTACCTAAGACTATCTTGACACATGCAAGATAAGTATTCGCCGAGGTTGTACTACAAGAATATCCAACAAGCACACCAAACAAAAGTATTCAATGTCCCATTCCTTCCTCTCTAAATAATTTTGTTAGACATTATCAAGAGATCATCAGAATATCTAACAATAAGATAAATCATAAGAAAAGATTAAAATGAACGAGTAGTCAATGTTATTCATATCCATTGCCAAAGAGATTTTTATGTTCTTAGGTGATATCTGAAATGATGCCCATTGTCTGAATGATGTATCCTAGGACGTTCATTAGATAATGATTCTATGTTAAACTAATTAGGTCATTGATATAAAATTAATTAACGTGTTTGAAGATTAACCTTGACTTCCCAAAATTTTTTCCTTAAAGTTTACTTTCTAAAATGTTGCCCCTGTTTCTGCTTGCTTTACCAAAGGGTGAAAATGATGATTAACTTATTATGAATGAAAGTTATTACAGGTGAATGTGAGATGATACATGTGATTTTGATCTTTTTGGAATATTTGAATATTTTTTATGCTTTGAAATGATTTGAGACTTTTTAAGTTTTCTATTATTTGAATGTTTAAATTTTCCAAGTTATTTGAGGTTGTTTTGAGTTTTCAAGATATTGCAATCGTTTAGGGTTTTCAAAAATTTGAAATATTTTTGTGTTTTTCAAGGGTAAGAATAGGACCTAAAAGGGACTAACCTAGTGCCTTGGGGGCTCATCAAATATGGCCTAAAGACAATGTAGTTCAACTAACTCTTGACCATTTATTGATGAGATATGATCATTTTGAAACATCAGTTATTATGGTGGACTCAGGTAAGGACTGACCTTATGCCTTGGGGGCTCATCAATGATGGCCTTGCCTATGTAAGTGTAGAGACAACGTAGTTTGACAAGTTTTTTTTGACTTTTTGACTTTTTAGACCTATTTAGGGGTTGTGAGATGATCTAGATGTTTTTTAGATTTTTACATGTTATGAATGTTTTTGGATTCTAGGATAATTTGGATGTTTTTGAAATTTTTGAACTTTAAAAATGTTTTGATGTTTTTGGATTTTTGGACTTTACAACTTTTTGGATGTTTTTTTGGATTTTTGGTGTTTTCTAATGTTTTTGAATTTTTTGAGAATGATATTTACAAGAATTAGGTAATACAAGAATCCAACGCAGTAACCAAGTATAAGAAATTTCTGTCAACTGAGTGTTATGGAAATTTGATATGCATCATATAGGATGACCTAAGGGTACAACTCAATAGGATGGATGAACATTTTCTTGAATACCAAGCCATGGTAGAGGTGAAAATGGATGGGTGGAAAACATATGCCAATTTTATTATGAATGAGATGAAGTGATTAGAGTCATTAATGGATGGATGCAAAGATAAGGACTTTTTCTTTGGAGAATATTGGATCTTCTCTCACATATGAGGATAGGGAAAGATTGGCTCAGATTTACAACATGAAAATTAGAACAAAGCAAAGAGTCAATACCCTAATGAGAAGGGATAAAAAAGACTTAAAAAGGCTAAAGGATGAAACACTGCAAAAGGTTGTAGATCTAGCAAAGGAGTTAGACATGTCTCTAGATGATGATACTAAAATGGAGCATGGTGTATCTACTTTAGAGGTCAATGGACCTAAGAATGTTGAACAAGAATGTGTGATTGAACTTGGGGGTGATTACGAAGCCATGATCATAGATAATGCCCCTTCGGTTATAGAAAGTATTTTTGAGGAAGATACGAATGATGTTGCCTTAAAGAAGAAAGAAGCTCAAGTAGAACAAATTTTTCCTCTCTCAGTTGTGCAAAATAATGATGAACATAAGGAAGAAGAAAATAGGAGAACACAGAGAACCCTGAGGCATAGAAGAATGAAAACTTTCCTCCTTTGGATGGTGAGAAAGTTGTAGAGGAAGAGAAGAGTGCAAAAGACTGCTCCAGCAATGGAGAGTAGGAGAAGGAGAAAGAGAAAAAGGAAGAGAGAAAAACTCAAACGGTTGGTGAATCCTTCAAGGATTCTGGGGATTCCTTGAAGAGTTTACTGAATATACAACTTCAGTTCCAACTGGTGGTGTCCACACAATTGCTACAAATTCCTATGCATCAAGGCCAAGTTGACATGGATAAAATATCTCCCTTGCATAAGCTACAACTTGGTAATACATTTCGTGCCTCTGTGATAAAGGAGATCCTACAGTCTCACCAAAAGAGTGCTAAGATGATAGATGAGGTAGTGAAAGTGCTGCAAGATAGCTTCCCTAGTGCAAATTTTGACAACTCTTTATCTGGTGTGCAAAAATTGAGGTTACTCCTTGATTCCTTTAAGGAATATTCTATTGTTCTAGAGAAGAAGTTAGAAAAAGAAGTGAATAATAAGATAAATGATAAGAGATTGGTAGAGGCTTCTGACAAATGTGCTACTTCACATGGTAAGTTATAGACCAACTTGAAGGATATTCATAATTGTGTAGATGAAGCAAAAGTTTTATTTTAATTTTGCTTGAAATGGCTCATTTCTACCAAGAGAATAAAAGATCAGATGGAATCAATTGAGTTTTAAATTGCTAAGGGCTCGAAAGGTTATGATCCGATGAAAGATGCTAATGGAACAACAAGGATAATAATAGAGAATCTACATGGTCAATTTTTATAGCTATAGGAGCAGAAAGAAAAGATAATAATACAACATTGTCAGCTTAGAGACCTAGTAAGTGCAAGGATTACTTCTCTGACTAGAATTTTAGCTGATACAAAGAAGATGCTACAACAAAATCCAATACCTAGCTCTCCGGAAGAAGGTGAAGATCTCCATTTGAAGTTTGAAAATCTATGTGGAATAATTATCTTTGCTAAGAAGGAATGGGAGACAAAAAATAAGGATCTAGAGCCACATGTTACAAAATTAAAGGTGTTCAATTAGGGATATTTTCCCTCCACAAGCTAAGTTGTGCACTTTTGTTTTATATAGATAGATTTTCATATTACAATGTACATATGCAGATGTATTAGAGAGTTTTGCAATGTACATTTTTGGTCAATTTCTTTGGAGAAGAGATGAGTATAGGAATGAAGCAGTAAGGGGGAGTTATTCCCATGTACATACAAATATATATCTTCAAAAAGGGAGAACAATAGAAATTTGAAAAATTTAATAGTAAGGGCCCCTTTTCCCTTGATGTCAAATGGGGAGAATATTGGAGAAGATTGAAAGTTTGAGTAGTGTTGCCATCAATGACAAAGGGGGAGATTGTTGCAAGTATGCTACAAGTGTTGTCAATGATGTCAACGGTATGGAGATGGTTGGATATGGAGATTGATGGAAGCTTATGTATGCTATAGATGTTATCATTGATGTATAGTGTGAAGAGATAATTGAGTATGGAGATTGATGAATATTGATGAGAATAATAATATATGGTGATTGTCACTGATGATAACCTATTGAATATATGTAGAATTGTTGGTACGAAGAAGACCAAATGATTTGGATATTTTCCTAATTTCAAGAGTATAGTTTATTAGTGTTCAGAGAACTAGTCTTTTGGTTTGTAGTGCTCCACCATGAAGAATTGGTTATGTCATTTTAAGGAAATGATGGTGTATGTTGGAAGACTCTAAATCCAAAGTTTCATGATCTAATGTCTTCCACAATCAAAGACAATAGTGACAAAGTATCGGTTTGGAAATACCAATGTAACTATGATAGAGTGTATGATTGGAATGCTTTGCATTCCATGAAAGATGAACATTTTGTTATGTGGATTTGCATAAGTATTTGAGGATTCCTATAGTATGGTTTCTCTAAGTGGAAAGTTTTTTGGTTGTTCGCATTTCAAGTTGTGAGTGAACATATGGTTCATTCTATTATTACTTCACTAGTGGTGCCGACCTAAGTATTTTGAGATATGCAGAGATGAGTAGATTTTGGAGTGGAACTATGGGAATAATTATAGGTCATTCCAACCTATATTAATGTGTTATATGTTTTGGTTCCCTTCAAAAGGTGTGTATGGTTGAGTTTTGAGTTGACAAGATGAAGTATTGCATGATACATCAATTAGGTTGACCTAATTTATGTTTTGGTTTGTTGCGATATATATACAAGGTTAATTCCTTGTGAGAAAGTGTAAGATAGATGCAAGATAATTAAGTGTGTGCAAAATTCAAAGTAGAGAAGTGTGAATTATTTTTTAGGTGAAGAATGAAGTGTGTTAAGTTAGTATTCTGAGCTTCAATGGAACTATATCTTCAACGTAGGTTAGATGCATTATTAGCAGTTCAATTTTGACAGTGACCCACCTTTCTTCTATCTCTTTCTATTTTGGGTAGTGAGCCTTTCCTTGCTATGGACAGTGAGTCCTTGGATAGTGATTCCACCAATTGTATCAAACTTTTTAACTAGTTACAATATCTATATTGGGAGCTAATCCTCACCATGGTTTTTGCCCTTTTGGGATTTCCACGTAAATTTGGTATTTTTGTGTTCTTTGATGTGATGCATGATTTCTATGTTCATATCCATTACTCCAAGTTTAATGTGATGCATTGAATGAATGTTTAATTTATTAAGAATACTTATTCATGCCCCTCTTAGTATTTTGGGTGTTCAACAAGATTAAATGATATTAGATAATTATGGTTGATTTTTTGAAATGCATGACTAAGTTGTGTAAATAGGTCCTTTTTCTAGCTAGTTACTTAGTGGGGTTTTATTAACATGTTAAGTCCACTTAGGTCCTAGGCATATTTAAGTTGTTTAGATAAGATTTTATCTTTTTAGCTTTTATTATATATTAGAGTCCTAGTCATTTAATGATGGCTTATATCATTTAATAATGGCACCAATCATTTAATGTTTGGTACTTTGAATCACACCTTGTCTATATAATAAAGGTTATTGTACACTTTTTTAATATATCTCATCATCATATTTGATAGATCTTAATATCAAGAAATCTCATTTCTTGCATACTCTCTTATAAAAGGTTTTCATTGTTTTTGTAGGTGGTCCTCAGATAGAGCTAATTTTCAGCTCCTCTTTGGTATCAAAGCATGGCCTTGAAAATTCCTTCTCATTTGAGGGTAAAGTTATTTTCAGTGAGATATCTTGGTGAGTTTAGTAATTTTGAGTATGCTCTTCTCTTGCACCCTGTGGTGAGTTGGGGAATCAAAAAAACTTGAAAAAACACTAGTTTTGGAGTTTTCTCTTTGTGAGTTTCTATTGCAAGTTATTTTTGGCACATGTTGGAGGTAATTTTATCTCACCATTGTTTCCAAGGTGTTTGACAAAGTCAAGATTAGTTTTTGTTTCGTAAAAATCCAACATATTTTTTCCAAATCTACAAGGATTTGAAGTTGGTAGTTGGTTACCAGATCCATGATGTAGCTAATTTTTTGAAGCATGTAAGGCCAAAATCGACCCTTCCATTGCATCTGAAAGGTCCAGAAACCCCCATTTTCATATAAAATGCTTCATATTTTGATGAAATTTTACTTTTGGTGATTTTTAAATTTTTTGGGAGACTATCTTAAATTTGACAACCAAATAATTGTCACAGAGGACTATGTTAAATTTGATAGTTAAACAACCATCATATTATCTCTCAACCTAGTCCACCAGCCCTTAAGGGGCTAAATTTTGGCTCCTCAAGCCTTAATTGGGCAATTTTCTTAAAATCTCCATAACTTTTGACTCAAGTATCAAATTTTCAAAAATAAGATATCGTTGGAAAACTAGTTTCGAGAAATTTCTAGTGGTGCAGGTATTATTATCAGATTTTAATCCTAGGATATTTTATTTTTGTTTGAATTTAAATTTCCTATTTGGACCTCCAAGATCATAACTTTTTTCCTAGATCTGCATTTTTTTGTGTTTTTTGCAGCATTGGAAAGTTATCGAGGATTTTTATCATTGTGCCCATGCACTTTTTACAAATTTAGTCCCAGGTGTATTTTATTCATTATTTTTCACATTTGGAAATTTTGTGACTGATTACTTGGACATCATGACTCTTGGAGAGGCCCTGTCTTTTGGGGAAGGCTTCATTTGCAGTATACATCACATTTGAGGTTTCTAATTTTTGTTGAAGATTTCAACCTTTCTAATTTTGGAGATTTATCATGGTTCATTATGGGGTTTTCATTTCATCCTTCTATGATTATTTTGAAAATGGGAAACTATAAATAATGAAGAGATGGCATCATAAGACATCTTCGTTGGCTTCATTTATCACCACATTGTATGGTCTTCTTCCCCTTCCTGGTACTAATGGTAAGAAATTTTATTGGAAATACAAAAGGGATCGTGTCTTAGGAGTTATTGCAATAAATGTTGTTGATGGAATTTTGAATGCTATTATTCATTTTGAGCATCTACATACTCTTTGGACTAAAATTTGGGAGATATATGGAGATCCTAATACTCAACCATTCCTAGGTGATCATGTTTTAGATTTTTTTGTGCCTCTTCATTTTTCAAAATGGATAACCTGTTATTATGATACTATTTGTTATTGTGAAGATTTGGAATACTTTGAATCTTCAAATGAGGGTGATGAGGCTTCTTTAGATATTCCTCCTTTAGAGACAGTTGTTGATCCTTCATCCTCAGTGATTCCTTTTTTAGAATCATTAATTGAGGCTCCCATCATTTTTGTTCAACAGGACCATTCATCTTATATTGGTTATTCATTGAGAACTTATGTGATTTATTCCAATAGGTATCTAATTGTTTTCCTAATTGGGATTCCTATTTATTAAGCATTGCATCCTTATTTGTGGAGGACCTCACATTTTAGATTTGGACACATTTGAGGGGTTATCTCTCCTCTTTGATGATATTCATTGCACATTTTTTGTCAAACCATCATTGTCTTTGGATCTTGTTCAACATTAGTTTCCACATAGTCTTGTTTTGTCACCTTCTTCATTGATTGGGCATGTACCTAATTTGATTTTGGAATCATCATCTACCATGGAAAAGGTGACACATGAGCATCTTTTAGAGATATCATAATACATGTTTATGCATATTTCTTTCAATTCCTATTCAAAATGGGAAGCATTCATGTATTTGTACTTGGTTTTGTTTCTTTTGAAAGGGAGACAAGTTGCTTGTCGACATTGATCATGTTTTGTCTTCAGGAACTTACCATTTTTGTAGGAGATTACACATTATGGGGTGCTACATAGTCTCTCTCTTTCCCTCTTATGTGTAAGGTTTGAAACCCCAAACTATCTTACGAATATAAATAATAACTCATTTTTTCATAAATATAAAAATAAGGTACATCATCACATGAAGTACTATCTAGTCAATTATTATAGAGTAGAAGATATAATTTATGCAAAAATATGACTCAGGATCTCATGCCCATCTAGTCATAACAATATGAGTAAAGATATAAAAGAAACATAATCACTAGAGCCTCCAGCTGCCACTAACCCCAAAAATCATTCGTAAACCAAGAGATGAGAACATGGATCAGGTAATTTTCCACCCAACCATGAAGCTTACGCTTCCCAAAAATTCTTCCTAGCATGAAGAATACCTGACCCTGCATGAGAAGCCTAGCAACCTGGAAATGACCAATAGGATGGAATCTGGTGCAACCTGATATATCTATATGCATTTCATATATGAACATGTTATTCACTACTATCAAGATGTGACAAAGAGAATTAAATAACATCCATTTATTTCAATGGTACACATAGCTTTAGCCAAAGCCATTAAACCATAAATAGTAGGTAGATTTGGAAAAGAAAATCTACTCCCCTCTATTAGTCCATATTTAACACCCATCTGGAAAGGTAAATCTAAATCACATATAGAAGAAAAATACTTCTCTCATGAAGACAATATAACATGAAAATATTCAATGATCATAAAAATAAATAACCCTTTTCTTTTCATGCAAAATGATTATATGACTTGGTCTTTTGTTATTTCAATCCTTTCATGCATAATGAAAATTAAGTGTATAATTAACATGCAATTTGATTATTGACATACAATTTTCTCTGTAACTAATGATATTTCTCATATTCATGCAATATTTAATATATATACAATGCTAATTAATATTTTATGTCATTCAAGTTAAATCCATAAGAAACCAATTCATAACATATGTTGATTAGAAATAAAAGAATCAAATCCTTAATAATTAAATGACACTTTCATACATTCAGTTTTACAGTTTTACTATGAAATCATCACAGTAGAAATAAAATGTTTACTAATATTAACTTCATGGAAAATACACTATATTTATATATATACTACTGTTTAAAATGGTTGAGACTATAGAATAGCATAGTGGTTTTATAACAAAAACAAAGAAATTGATATATGGTTATAGTCACAATCTATTCATTAATTCGGGTATAATAAACTCATACCATATATATATTAAAATTGATATGCATAACTATTACTTATGCATTATATGTAATAATCAATGTACGGGTTCTTATAAAAACCATGGATATTTCTGAAAACATGGTTGATTCTATGGTTTCAACTGCTACAAGTGAATTGATACGAGCCCATCAATAACCAAACCCACCCTACCAATTTCTACCATATTCACCATATATAGTTCTTTAAAAATTATTAAGTTTCCAACAACAAATACATTCTAAATAACAAAAATAAAATCCACAAAACCCAAAGAATAGAGCATAAGCACATGTGGAACAGTAAGGCAAGCACATTATAAAACAAATTTAACACCCACTTGAGTAGTTTCTTCACTAGTACCACAATAGCCATAGGTCTCAAATTTCCAATAAGAGAAAAAACCCAACAACAACACAAAGGTAAAACCTATGGTTCTAGGTCAAAATTATTTATGAAGATTGAGGTCATGACTAGATAATTTCATATACATAATGAATATATTGGAATGATAACTTACAACAGGATGTGGAGTTAGATCTTGCAAATACAAAGCAAAGCCAATATGACTTACAATTTTGATCCAAAAAGCACAAAGACCTGTATATTTAAGCTACGTAGATTTATGCCACTAATCTTCAAATTTCAAGAACAAGAGACATATATATAATTTCCATGAAAAGTTACAGGTAGATCGATGCCATATATTGAGGCATTAAGGTCGACATACAATTTTGTTATGTATGCACAGGTACATAACAATACATTATACTAGTTGATACAAAGAACTGTATACATGTTATGATACAAACAAAAATTTCTTTCAAAACCCACAATTCATCATTTAAACATGCATATTTGGTTCCATTTAAGCCTTTACCATGCATTCATAAGCCATGTTACAAACAACAGTAATAGGTTAATACCTAGTCTCCTGCTCTATGTGCTTACTCCTCAACTATGCTCAGATACTACGATCCAATCCTCCTCAGTCGCTACCAGTAATGATATAAAAATAGTCATCCTTTCTCCTTCGTTGAGCTCTTTTTTTAATGATTTTCATATTTCCAATCAATTTTTCAACTCTAGTTGGATATCTTTTTTATTTTAAAACTAAACTTTCTCCTCATGCCAAGATCACATGATTTATCATGTAGATCATTTGAATTTAAAACTTGTTTTATTTAATTTTGTTTTCTTTTTAATAGTAAGCCATTTATTTATTCATATATATAAATAATGATATTGTTATTATATATAAATATATATAAATATAAATTATAATATTTATCATTTCCAAACATTTAAAAATAAAATATTTTATTTTCCCAATAAAATTAATTTTCACAAACAAAACAATCATAAGACAGTCATTATTTAAATCATAACATACAATAGGAAATGGCATACTCATGATAATACTATGCATAACATAATCATTCACAATGCAAGATGAATGCAACTACATGAGTGTGTGCATAGGATTTTTAGCATGCCGACTATTTCCAGGCAACTAGGCCATCTCTACCTCAACCATGTTATCACCTTCAACTTGTTCCTACACTCATTTGCACTCATTATATCATCAATAGGTTAGCTCATAAAACCATAATAAATAATCAAAATATTGTATCATAATAATTCATCATTATTTTAATCACAATAGCATGCATTTTAAATATAACATCTAATTCATCATCCATGAAAACGCATTAATATATGCTTCAAACACATATTGCCCATTGGTCTCATCTAGTTTCATTTATTATCAAATAAGGCTTATGTAAGGAAAATCGAGATGTGACATTATGGGGGGACATTGATTGTATATTCATGAGGGATGTAGTCCTTGGGAGGTATCATTGAGTCATCTATACATCATCCTTGTTTGTATCTTTTCTCTCTTTTGGAGAGGGATTTTTTCTCATGTGGTTTTTCTCCTTTTCTCTACTTGTGATAGATTTCATTTGTATTTGTACATGGGTACCTAAAATGGCCTCATAGCCAGGACCCATCATTACATACTTGCATCATATGCATAATAATTGATTCTCCCTAAGTTGCACTTAAGGGGGGGCGTTGATGTAAATAGGTATTTTTCCTAACTAGTTACTTAGTGGGGTCCTATTTACATGTTAAGTCCACTTAGGTCCTAGGAATATTTAATTTGTTTAGATAAGATTTTAGTTTTTTAAATTTTATTAAATATTAGAGTCTTAGGTCATTTAATGATGGCTTATGCCATTTGATAATGACACCAGTCATTTAATGATGGCTTACGTCATTTGATAATGACGCCAATCATTTAATGATGGCTTATGTCATTTGATAATGACACCAATCATTTAATGATGGCTTATACCATTTAATAATGACACCAATCATTTAATATTTGACCTACTTCATCACAACTTGTAGAAGGTTTTCATTATTTTTGTAGGTGATCATGGGATAGAGCTAATTTTTAGCTCCTACATAAGTTAGGGTACTCATTATTATAATGAAAAGTTGTACAATGTAAAAAAAAAATTGACATGTAAATATTTTATCAAGTTCTAATGTCCATTGAAATCATGGGTGAGCCATGTGGATTGTACCTCACTAAAAATGGCTTGTCATGGTAAATTACTTGTGAAGTTTGATTTAATAATGCATTGAGAACATTATTAATATTCATTTATCAAGTAATTTATTCACCTATTAACCATTATAAAATCATTATTCCTAGATTGTTCTAATTTATTTTAAATCAATTTTGATACTTACAAATTATTTTAGTTTCTTCAAGAAATTATAAAATCATTCAATATGATCATTATAGAATGATCTATTTTAGAAAAGAAGCAAGGGTTTGTCTGGTGTCTAATTATAATGCTTGATTTGATATTGCTTGTGATTTGTAGAATATTTATCTATGAATGAATTTAGTTTTACTATTATCATTTTTCTACTCTTGGGATGGCTCTAAAGGATTCTTATAAGGCTTGACAAGTTTTAGACTTAAGAAAATACCTAATTATCATTTTGTATTGACATTGTGTCATAAAATATATTAATAATGCCATTTAGAAAAACCAGACATATTCAACTTTGGGGATGTATGAAAAATAAGCCCTATAAATTTGTATGATAAAAATAACATATAATAATTTGAAGCAAATAATATAATTTAAAAAATGCATAGTATGCAATATTTTATTTGGAAGAAAAGAGTAGATAAAAAATCAAAATCATAACAATCTATATTATTGTATAAAAATTTAATCATTCATAATATAATGAAGTTATGTGAATATTAATAATAAATCAAAGATGATTCATAATTAACTTTAAACCTAATTTAAAACCATCAATGAAAATAATTAATCGAATAAAAACAAGACAAAATCCTTTAAAAAAGGGATTACTAATCTTCACAACTTTAACCAACTATAAAATCAAATTATACTAATTCTTCTTGGGATGTATAATTTTTTTTTCTAGTTTCTTACACTTTTGACTATGCTCCCTTGCCAAATGACCTTTCAACTTTTCTCTATTTTAATTCCTTTTCATTGCTCTAAATTCATTCTACTAATTATCACACTCTTCAATAGTGAAATAATCAATAGAAATAATACACCTCATCCTTATTAATAAGCGGTAAATATTATTCCTACTTTTATTGACCAAAATTTACCTACATATGACCATTGAATTGAATGTGATTTAAGAATGACCCTCTAAATTAGTGTTCATGAATTATCAAAATCTTAAAATATTTGTTATTTGCTATATTCCACTAGTATTCAATATTTCACTCATCTAAAACCTATGTAATGCTTATATTGGTGAGTTTATTATTTCATTTAACTATTTGGCCTTTTGAAAGTATTGAGGTCCTCAAATCAATAAAAATATATTGAAATAATGAGAAAATCCCTTGATTGGCCATTTGGACTTTATCCTATCTTTGGTGTGTTCACATCCACAAATGGGAAAATAAATGATAATTAAAAAAACCATGCCATTAATTTTTTTCTACTTTGAAATAATTTCTTTTGTAGCTCCATGTAGTTGAATCCTTTAATATAACTAGGTAATTTAATACAATATGTAAAAACACCTCCTAGTTATCAATGGATGAGCTATGGGTCCTTTATATTGAATAGTTAATAAGGCACAATACTCGACTGTTTTAAAAATAAGGAAGCAAGCTGAGTGGGATTGATTTTGGAGAAAACTCCACAATTGAGTGTGTTTGAGTTGGAGTACTAGTACTAGAATGGATGACTTCCTAGGACTTGTCTTGATGCTTCACCCCAATGAGCGTCACCTAGATGCAATGAGTGTGAAGTGAACCATTCAAGCTAATGAGAGATGGGTTCATGTGAACCAATACTCATGAAGTATGGGTTAATGAGTTTTCCTAAAAAAACATGCAATTGAATCCTGATATAGCAACATAATAAAAAAATTTAATGAAAAGAATATAAAATAGAATAAAATATTCTGACTATTCACAAGATCAAATATAATCTATGGGATAACAAACCCTATGATTTTAGTTTTTAATTGTTAATTTATTATTATTTATTTATTTTATTATGAACTCCCTCTTTTGCCCAACATCTTCCCTTTATATAAATCGTATAAGGAAGCTACCACTAAAGTACTTGTATAATTGGCTTAAATATACTTTAAGATTCACACTTTAAATAAAGTGTTTTTTACTATTCAACCACCCCAACTATACAAAAGACATGGACACTCTCATCATATTCTTCGTGTGTCCTCTTTTCTCTACACTAAGCCAATGCGAGTTAGTCATTAATTGAGCAATGATAATATTTAATCTCTAAGTACATTCACCCCTATATAGGCCTTTTTCTAATAATCATGAGTGGTCTTAAATTTATCAAGGTAGTATTTCCTCTTTTTTCCTAACCACGTGCTGTATAATTTACTTACAATTATTCAATATTTTTACCATTTAGTTTAAGTTGCTCTCATGGAAGTATAAGATTTTGGAGAGAATCATTCAATTTATTCTTTAACATTTAAAACCATGTTGTGGATGAATCAATGAATTTTCAATCAAGTCCAGTCTTAATCTTCATTCATAAGCCTATTGTCCATGATATCTCTTATTGCTTCTCCAATCAGTGAATTAAATGAATGAATCCAGATCGAGAATTATCGATTTGACTGACTGACGACCACCACCGCCCGACAACCCGAAACGCGACCACCACTGACTGACGACGACCACATCACCAATCAAGTGGGACAAATCAGCCAAAATGTCAGAACACCACCAAAAAATCATCGAAAGAGCAACGAAAGGGGCATGTCATAACGTCGAAAATTTCGTTGGAGGTACAGCAATTTCGTCGGTCATTTTTGAGGTTTCGTCGGACATGTTCGTCGAAATTTTGATGAAACTGTGCATTTTTTTTTTTTTAAAGTATTCCATTTGCAAACATTCTAGTCTAGAAAAATGTAATTGGCTGGTGTAAAGCCAAATTCGACAACCTTTTCCAACATCCTCCTTGCCTGTTCCAAAAGGGGAGCTTTGTAATAGGGTGTGGACATCCATCAAAACATAAAGGATAGAGGATTTTCATCAGTTGTAGTTGCAACTGCCCTGTTAGACATGTATGCAAAATGTCAAAGCATAGACAAGGCACGTGAATTGTTTGACAGAATGCCTCAAAGAAATGTCGTCTCATGGACTGCAATGATTGTAGGATATGCACAAAATAGATTTTTTCAAAAGGCTTTAGAAATTTTAAAGCAAATGTAATTGGTTGGTGTAAAGCCAAATTCGACAACCTTTGTGAGCATCCTCCCTTCTTGTTCCAAAAGGGGAGCTTTGGAACAGGGTATGGACATCCATTATAACATAATGGAAGGAGGCGTTTTGTCAAATATTATAGTTGGAAATGCTCTAGTGGTAGATGTTTCTAGATGTTGCTCCTTTGGCTGTCTATGGTGTTGTTTTCAACAACTACTGTGTGTATGATTGAGAAACAGTGTTCTATAGAAGGGAAACCAACTAGAATCTCATGAAGAGTGGAATAAGCTTCATTTTAATGCTTATAGAGGTAAGAAAGAGAAGTGTATTGAGGTCCTAAATCTTCATGAGAAAATGTTAAGTTGAAACACAAGAATCATCCTCCTCGAAGAAAACTAATGTTGATCAAGTTACTCCATGGTCAAACACTTTATCATCTCATCACATGGATAACTAGAGACAAATATGTTCTAGATTCTATCTAATATTTTCCTTGTGGTACAAGGCAAGATGGCAGTTGTGCAATCAATTGAGGGATTCATCCTCTTCATGCATTGATTGTCTATAGCTTTTGAGGATGAAATCCTCTATTTTGGGGATTTGTGATCTATATAAGGATTCAATTTTGTTCTCCATGGCATGTTTGAAGAGATATTTGAATAGGAGATAGGCTATTGGACACTAAAGTGTGCATTAGATGATATAGGACATCGATGTGCAAGCTTTGGAAAAAGAGAGAAGCTTCAAAAAAGGATTTATTTTGGTCTTTGTGGTGATTTCATTGGTTAAGTGCCATTTGAAGGATTCTAAGTGATTAAGTGCTCACATTTGCTAGAGTTTTTACCTACAAGTGGGTTTCTCTAGAATATATTAGTGTTGCTCTTTGATGGAATTGTTTCTCTCTATTTTCCTACATCTTTTTTTTTCTTGCTAAAATAAAATCAATCTTATGGTTCTCTCAAGTTAAAGTTTGTTTGTTGATGACTATCATTTGGAATATCCATTGTACTTTACAGATCACAAAAATTCTTAAATTATCCTGGAATACTTTTCCAATCTCAATATCTTATTTCTTTCCAATCTATCGCCATAGACTTTATTAGTGGACTACCCATAATTACTTCTTTAAGAATGATATATTTTTGTTGTTCTATGTCATCTTTCTAAGATGTCTATTTTATTCCATGAAACAAAAATATTGATGTGTCTAAAACTATGTTTTTTTTCCAACATATATGATGTTACTTTGGCTTAAAAATCACAATTATTTCTAATTGTGTCTCCCAATTTCTTTCAATTTTGGAAAACTTTATAGAAGCCTTTAGGCTGTCAGCTGAGATTTTTTATATCCTTTCATTGGCAAACTAATGGTCAAATTGAAGTAGTTAATCTCTTCCTGTTTCATCCTCTTCTCATCTATCATCAATTAAATAAGCATTGGGACACATATCTCCATACCTTCAAACTACCTAGATTAGAGATATCCATGTATCTATAGGACATTCTCCATTTGAGGTATGCTATGTGTATGAACAACTTGCTCTCTATGAGATTCTAGTAGGGTTCATCTCGTGAAAAAATGGACCAAGATAAGACACTTTTTCCATTTGAGGTCTGCTATGGGTATGGACACCTTACTCCCTATGAGATTCTAGCAACTCTTCTAATAGGTTTATCTCATGAATAAATGGAGCAAGATAAGACACATTATCCAGTTGAGGTCTTCCATGGGTATGAACACCTTGTGTCCTATGACATTTTAGTAGGTCTTCCCATAGGTTCGTCTCATCAACAAATGGAGGGAAAAAAAGACAACATCTACCAATTTATTAACTAATCAAACAAATTTTCTACCTTTGTTTGTACTTTAGAAATGATATTTTTTTCAAAAAAATAAATGATCTACATACCTGTAATCTCACAATGCTACTTATTTGTTCACGGTCCAAAGATTGGAATACAATATACTCATCAATACAATTTATGAACTCAGGTCGAAGGTGGCCTGTGCTGCTTCAATATGAAATAAGAATCCAAAAGCTTGATTACCCTTGTTGAACCACTTAACTTTAGCACTTTCATCTGTACATTTTTTTCTACCCCCATTGTAACTCTATATAACCTCTTGTTCTTTAGTATTATTTGAACCTTATTTTTCCATTGATGGCAGTTAAATGGAATTAGAAGAGGAAATAGAACATTTGAATCCATGCTTGTTGATTGTTGCAACGAATTTAGAAGTGAAAAAAAGAAAAGATAGGAGGAAGTACACACAACACAAGGCTATCCACAAGATAGTCAACTGTCCTGTTGTAGCCAACCAATTAGGCCTCTTGGACCAACATTGTTTTGGTCCATTTCTCTTTTTCTATTCACTTTCATGAAGGAAGGTTTTGAGGCCTTGTAGGGGAATATAATACTTGTCTAAGTTCAGTGGTTTGGGCCTGGTACAGGCTTGTATGTGGACTTTATTCTGACTGTCCTACTAGGTAGGGCTACAAGGGTTAAAAGGGTAAAGAGGCCTAAAGGTTAGAGCGATGAGAAAATGGAGTTTCCTAAGTGAGAATTAGGGTGTTAAGTTTTGGTTTGGTCCTATTTGACATGATCTAAGTGGTTACAAACCCTCTTGGTTGTGAGAGTACAAGAACCCTAGGTGAGTTGGGTCTTTTCCTTGAAGGAATATTGGATTGGAAAGGTCCACTTAAAGAGTATTTGAGAGAGTTGTGCTAAGTTGGTGGTTTGATCATCTAGTTGATCATATAAAGAAGCTTCCCCTGCTCACTCCCAATCACTTATTCTACATAGTTCACTATCCTTGGTCTGTCAATCACTTAATGTATTCTTTCCATGTCACAAAACAAGAGTCTTATATCATGAACAAGGTTGTAGTATGAAGGCTTGTAGCATATTCTGGGATCTACTCATTTCCTATCAAATTTCCCCATAATAACCCTTGTTATTTTCGTGATGGACATAAGCTAATGCATTATTCTTCAATTGTGACAAAACCTTTATGGAGTTACCCTCTCAAATGACACATGAATGCATAAATTTGAGAGGAATACAGTAAGTTGAATGAATGCAAGTAGAGAAATTATTGCATACCTGCAGATGGTACAAAATTTCATGGTTAAGTGGAAGCCTCCCATCAACAACAAGATCTAAATATCCATGTATCTATCTCAATCGAGCCTCTAAACCCTTCAGAGCTATCAATTTTTCCACTAGCCTGTTATGCACAAAAATTCAAATTTTAGAGTTATGTCACCACTAAAAACAAAAGAAACGGAGCTTTGAAACCAAATCCACACACAACACAATGTGGTATTCATACAAAGCCATACAAACAAACTAAACTCAAAACATTGGAATTGAAATAACTTGAAATTATGATGTAGAGCATGGATTTAGTTTACTCAACTGGAGGCACATTTCACAATAATGGGTTCTTCATGTAAAACATTTGTACGAGGTTCAAATAGCAAAGAGATTGATGAAAGATAGAGGAATTAAAAATATACTTGCATGTAGTTGGATTGAGCTTCTCTTTGTTTTGAGAATAGTTTAATATTCTCTACTTAACAGGGCCAACCACGTGACGGTGGAAGCTCATTTGGCCCCTCCCCTCCCTCACATCACTCTCAATTCCCCATACCCGATCATATAACATTAATCATTAATTCATCCATTAATAACATACAACATTCATTCATCCATCCATTAATAACATATAGCATTCATTCATTAATATATTCACATTCATTCATTCATCCATTAATAACATATAGCATTCATTCATTCAGTTGTTACATATTATGAAAAATATGGTTGTCATAATATGATTACAATCACTTTTTTTTTGTTTCTTTAATTTTGAAGCTAAAAAAGTTGAAGTGGAGTATCATTTTCTAAATCATTTGTCCCCCTTTCAGTTGTTCTTCCCTCTGCTCATTATCTTAATGTACACCTAGTTGTGTACTGATCACGACGTGGAGGCCACTTCAAGGGGGGTTCTGCTACAATAACAAAGAAATGTTAAATTGACATGTTTTGTTATTATTGTTACAAGTATTTTATTAATTAAAATAACATTAGAGTGGTGCTCTTTACCTGATGGGGCCACATCATGTTCCTGATCTTTTCGTATAGCCTCATGCTCAACATGTTGAACACCCTCTAAATCCTGATCTGGAGTTGAAACACGAAAGGTTACATTAATGAATACACCAATTGTAATTAAATATGTTTAAAAGAACATTAGAGTGGTCCT
>VDFB02349048.1:0-14946 GCA_007258455.2 Sequoia sempervirens | reverse complement strand
TCTATAAGTCTATCTTCTCTCTCATTTATTAAGGCTAGTTCCGAGTTTGGTGGTTGCAGTAGCAGATTATTCTTACTTTGTAACTCATTTTCTTGTGAGTTCTTGAGATTTGTAATGCATATATCTCTTATTTCTCAATAAAAAGCTTATTTCCTTCTCCATATCTCTTTTTGCTTTAGTGTTGATTGTGAGTTACAAGATAGACTACTATGTTAACCTTTATTTTATCAGATTCCTTCAATGCTGAATATGAAGAATATCATGCCATACTGCAGGTCTATGTTAGTGTTTTCATTCCCTTGAATAAAGATTCATGAAAACATCTTTGTTTTCTAGTTTTTCAAGCATTAGAAAAGTCAGTCTTTCATTAGAATTATTTTTGTAGGCATGAATAACTGAATTGTGAGATTATGTGGCTTTATTTATTGAGTTTGTGTGAGATTTTAACAGATTTCAAATCACTTATCAGTTGGTGAATCACCTTATTTTAGCATTTTTTAGTGTATGCATTATCCTTCTTACCCTTTACCTCTGTTAAAAAATCAATATTTTCAAGAAATATCCAAAGGGAGCTAGCCCATAACTTGGAGGTCTATTCTCACCATAGGATACCCATAGCCTAAGAGTAGTCCCACGTGCTCAGGATTTAAGATTTTTTCAACTTGTCTTTGAGTGCAAATCCCTGTGTTAACAATTTTGGTATGCCACATGGTTTAGGGTTTTTGGGCTGAGCCCCAAGTATGGAAGGATTTATTTTGCTTTCTGAGAAGTGAAAGATATAATTTTTTTTATTATTTATTTATTTTATAATATGTTACAAGTTAAATATTACAATTTTTAATTAAAAAGAAGATAAAAATGCCATTTAATTCAAATTCTATTAATTCTCAAATTTAAGATCATACTATTATCTTCATATTATCCTTTAAAAACATTTTTTTATTCTTTACTCAAAAATTTTACACATAGGAAAATTTGTAGATGATTGAATGCAGAAATGAGGTGTATTATGCCATAAAATGTACAAAAGGGATATAGTTGAATTTTTTAGGCCCTTGTAGTCACACCAAGGGACGTATAGGGTTGGGGGTCCAATGTATAGGGTAGAGGGTATACTAGGGGCTGAGGGATTAGGGTTTAAGGGTTGAGGGTTGAGGGATTAAGGTAGAGAGTTTACTGGGGTTTAAGGGTTGAGGGTTGAGGGTTTAAGGTTTAGGGTTGAGTGTTTAAGGGTTTAAGGGTTGATGGTTTAGGGTTGAGGGTAGAGGATGGTTTCATGTTTAGGGGTTTAGGGTTGAGTGTTTAAGGGTTTAAGGGGTTGATGGTTTAGGCTGAGGGACTGTGTAGAGAGACATGGACGGGATGAAGAGAGAGATGGAGGGAGAAGGAGATAGAGGAGACTAGGAAGAGGAGGGAGGGAAAAAACATATATGAGGTTGGAGGATCCAATGTATAGGAGGGGTTGAGGAATTTAGGGGTATAGAGTGGAGGGGACGGTAGGTTGGAGGAAAGGAAGGGAAGGAGGACAGGGATTGAGGAAAGAGGGTAGAGAGAAGGAAGGAAGGATGGAAGGAGGGTGGAGGAACAGGAAGAATGGAAGGAGGTGGAGTCCCAGAGGGGTGGTGGAAGGACAAGAATGGACAGGGATAGTGGATGGATGGAGATGGAAGGAAGGAGAGGAGGAAGAGGAGGAATGGGGGTTGAGGATCCAAATGGCTAGGTAGAGGGTTGAGAATTATGGTATATAGATTTCATGAGGACCTATAGGGGTTGGATGGCTTTTAGGGTATTGGGTTGGGAGGGATTAGGGGTTGTGGTAGAGGGGTTTATAAGGGATGGTTATGGGTTGAGGTGGAGGAATGGACAGGAAGAAGGAGGGGGTCCAATATAGTAGTGGTGGATTAGGTTTACATGGCTGGAGGGACAGGAAGGAAGGGAAGGGTTGGAGGGTGGATGGAGGGAAGGAGGGAAGGAAGGATGGATGGGTCAGTGTTTAGGGCTAAGTTTAGGGTTGATGGTTAAGGGTTGATGGTAGAGAATTTAAGGTATAGGTTTCAGGGTATAAAGTTGAATGATTAGGGTTTAGGGTCCAATGTATAGGGTAGAGGGTATACGGGTTTAGGGTTTAAGGTTGAGGGTTGCGGGATCTTTTGATGCAAGTGAAATGTAGGAAAACAATTGAAGGCCAGTGAATATTGGGGAAGTATTTTTTTTCTAAAACCCCTAATCCCTACTAGATTAGAACAATTAGGCACTAAACTTGACGCTAAATCTAGTGCTAAATCTGGTGCTAAACCCAACGCTCAACCCGACACTAAACTAGGAGCTAAAATTGGCACTAAACCCAATGTTAAACCCAACCCTAAACCCGGTGCTAATTAGCACCTGATTTAATCCCTACTTATTTTGATTAGCGCAAAAAATGCTGAAAATGGCGCCATCTTGATAAATAGCAGTGACACTTTCAAAAAATTGGCAAAAATACATTAAAACAATGGGTGGAAGCAAAAAATGGAGCAAATCACAGGGATTTGTTGTAGTGGTTGGGGAATTCAATGTATTTTCCCAATCTAGATCCAAAATGATCAATTTATTAATATAATTAATTATGTGTGCAAAATAAGGTGTAATATAGTGTGAAAGGGTGATAATTTATGACACTACAATGTAAATAACTATATATGATATCTAGAGTTATCCTTTTGAAGGGGCATTTAGAATCTAGTTGTCTACATATGAAAGAAAAGGGTTCTGAGACACTTCAAAAAATACTAGCACACCTAGCATAATGAACATCGACACATATTTTGGCACATATGAGATATAACTAAGTGGAAGAATACAAATAAAACAAAATGAGAAATAGGATCAATTAGCTCTCATAATAAAAACGAGTAAATGATTTGACAATTGGAATATATTTAGTAGGTATTTATAGTGTGGTACATATTCCAAATTATTGTTGATAATTTTTAATTTTTGATTTGTTAATATACTGATATAGGAGCATCTAGGCGAAGAGCAATCTTGCATCAATCTGATTATTTTGTTTCAATAAGGGCTAGTTATGCACAGTTAGGTTACAAACATTTTTCACCATGTATTACATCTTGGCATTTACCCTCGACGTCATTTAGCACCCCATTCTTCATTGGAATGATTCATTGATGTGACCGTTTTGACTTGGCAGGACCTTTTCCCATGTCCCTTTGAAGTCTTGATGACATAAACAATAATAGTAACATGGAAAATATAATGCACATCGGTGAGAGGCTTCATTCAGTGGGATGGTTTTTGGTGTCCCTTCAACACCCCAATGAACTGTCAAGCGTCATCGAGGTGACTTTTCATTTTGAATGGAGATGTTGGTGAGTTTCTTCGATGAGTGATGTGAGGTATTGGGTAGACGGTGACACTTCAAGTGGACAAGGATCTATGTCCCTTCGATGGGTCAATCGAGTAACAAGGGTGATGAACTTATATGTCAAGGAAACATGATGGTTTCAAAGAGAAAGGATTTAGTGTCTCCTCAACGCAGTGAAGGTGAGAAGGATGAGTAATGAATGAGTTGGTTTTTAGTAACCAAAAAATGTGAATGAGATGGCAACACATAATGCAATCGTACTTGTTGACTCCACATCATTGTTGTGGATGAATGCATTCATTGGTTAAGAGATTAGGGATATTGATAACCATGATAACCACTTGGAGATCCCATTACTGATTGGATGATCAGATGATATTACAACAACATGCAAGAATAATGTTAAGGCTGACCTAGAGCATTAGGAAGATATATCAATGCTAAAGCAAAAACACGACGAAGAAGGGGAGTAGGTAGAACAACCCACAATGAAGCAATATGTAGGTGGCAGAAGGTGAAGGTTGATCATTTTCTAGTAAATGAAGATTTGAGTGTAACTCATATTTGTAATTTGGTAGATGAATGCAATAAGTAGCCCATTACAAGGCATGTAAGGATGTAACATGTATTTCCATTTCTATGTAATACAATCTCTTGTATTCTCTTGTATTTTTTCTATGCAAACCCGAGTTGCCATTGTGAGTTTTTCATTGTGAGGGGAGTACCCTTCATTAAGTGGTATTAGAGTAGGAGTTCCTAGTTCTATAACAAAGCACCAAACATGAGGTAGTTACAACAAGACTTGTGAGTGTGGGTTGAGATCAAGATGCCTCCAAGGCTACCCCAACATGGTAGAGGTAGAGACTGAGGTGGTGGAGGAGGAGAACCTAGAGATAAAATCAAAGCCCTTAGAAGGCAATTAGAAACCTTGCAACAAGAGGTTTAAAGAAAGATTGTGCAACAAGAAAGAGATGGCAGTGGAGATAAAATAGAAGAGGAAGAGCAGGATCAAATGGATTTTAGAAAAAGGAGATTGTTGAGAGTGATCTCAAGCATTGGGAAGAAACCTAAAATGGAGATTTCAACTTTTAGTGGAAGTTTGAATGCTAAAGAATTGATTGATTGGATCAATGATATGGAAGGATTTTTCAAATTTGAGGATATTGAAGATCCTCATTGAGTGAAGTTTGTAAAGACCAAGTTAAAAGGTCATGCTAGTATATGGTGGAAGGAGGTCCAGCTAGAAAGAGGAAGACATGAAAAAGAGAATTTCCCAATGGGACAAAATGGTGTCAAAATTGAAGAAACAATTTATTCCAATAGATTACAAATTGGAACTGCTCAAGAAGATGCAATGTCTGTGACCAAGGAATGAGGATAGTGAAAGAGTACACAGAGGAATTTCACAAGGTCTTGATTCGAACAAGGCATTCTAAGGTGAACAAAGAGAAAGTTGCTGGATATATTAATGAGTTGAAGCCTAGCATACAAGAAGAATCAACACTAGTGAGAATGAATACCATTGAGGACTCTTTTCAGTTTTCTCTAAAGGTTGAAGAATGACTAGACAAGAGATTTGAGAGAAAATAGAGAGGTGGTGGTTGTGGTGGAAGGAATGGCAGACAACCATATGGAGGTTGAAGTGGTGACCAAAGAAAGGATGAAGGAACTAGCTTTGGTCACGATAAAAAACATGATAACTCATATTAGCCACATGACCAAAATAGTGGTGACTGACGAGGCATAGGAATGTTTGTATGTAGAATAGGAAGAGGAGGTTTAAGAGGAATATGTTTCCAATATGGCAAAGAAGGGCATAGAGTCTACAAGTTCCCACAACACCAAGGGAAGAAAAATATGAGACCAGAAGGAAATGCATGAGTTGCTCATGTGGATGAAGACACTCAATCTTCACAGTCTAAAGATGCTACAAGGGGTGAGTCCCTTGTTTCCAGGAGAATTTTGTTGAACAAAGAGAGGGAACTAGATCAAAGGAATAATTTGTTTCACACCCAACATAAGTGTGAAGGTAAGGTGTGCAATGTGATCATTGATGGAGGTAACACTAAAAAATTGGTATTAGAGGAAATGGTTACCAAGTTGTAGTTAGAAAGAAGGAGACATCCAAGCCTATATCAAATTGCATGGTTTCAAAAGGACCAAAGGGTTCTAGTTAATGAGCAATGCCTGATGAAGTACAAGATTGATAACTACAAGGATGATTTTTTGTGTGATATAATACCAATGGATGCTTGTCACACATTGTTAGGTTGACCATGGTAGTTTGATCAATGACCAGTGCATGATGAGTGTGCTAACATCTATTCATTGAAAAAAGATGGTGTTCAAAATAAGCTAAAGCCTCTGAAGGATATAGGAGAAAAGGTATGTAGAAATGCACAAATTTTTTTGGTAGATGGAAGGAAAATCTTGGAAGGTATGAGGCATGAACATATGTGTTTTGCATTAATTCCTAAAGTTGAAAGGGAATTCAATAATAAAGTATCTGTAGAAGTACATGGTTTGTTGGATGAATTCTAGAGTATTGTTTTTGATAATGTACTTGAAGGATTGCCACTAGTAAGGAAAATCAGTCACCAGATGTATTTGATTCTGGGAGCTAGTTTTCCAAATAAGGTAGCTCATAGAATGACTCTAGCAGAAAATGAGGAATTGAATAGGCAAGTGCAAGAACTATTGCAAAAAGGAGTTGATCAAGGAAAGCTTAAGTCCACATGTAGTACCTACACTATTGGTACCCAAGAAGGATGGTGATTGGAAAATGTGATTTGATTGTAGAGCCATCAATAAGATTATAACAAAGTATCAATTTCCCTTGCCAAGGATGGATGACATAATGGATTGCTTGAGTGGAGTTGTGCACTTCACAAAAATTGATCTAAAGAGTAGTTATCAGTATATTTGAATCAGGGAAGGTGATGAATGGAAAATGGCATTCAAAACTAAGGAAGGTCTGTACGACTAGTTAGTCATGTCTTTTGGGATAACCAATGCACCAAGAACATTTATTGGACTCATGAATGATGTACTGAAAGAATTTATAGGAAAGTTTGCCATTGTTTACTTGGATGAAATTTTGATTTTCATTAAGAAATTGGAGGAACAATTGATGCATATTCTAGAAGATTTTGAGAAGCTAAAAGAGGAGAAGTTGCTGATCAACTTGAAGAAATGCAATTTTGTGAAACATGAACTGGTGTACCTAAGATTTGTTATCTCAGCAGGGTGATCCCACAAAGCTGGTTTACAATTTGTGGGAGATTCTAATTTTTATTGAAAACACATATTTTTAGAAAATATAATGATTTAATCCTTTAAAATTTTCATTTTAAGCATTCTAATTCAAGAGGGTTTGATCAAACTACCTTAGATCAAACCCTCTTGGATAGAACCCCACTAGTTTTAAACCATACCTATAACAGAGTCTCCTTTACACCTATCAAAATGCTGATAAAAAACAACTTTTGATTTACCTTTTGGGGGATCAAATGAATTCATTTAATATTTTTTTTTGTAAGTATGTAGTCCTTATTATAAGCTTCCCAAAAAGTAGAATTTTAAATAAATTTAATTTTATTATTATATTTATTTTTTATTTCTTATGAATGTAGTTTTTTCACTAAAAAATCAAACTCTCTGTTCTGCACATGTGGAAAAATAGAATATTGTCAATATTTTTTTTGAAAAATGTGAGTGCACCAAATATTGAAGTCCTTGATCCAAAAAGAAAGAAAATTTTGAATTTTGGTACATACAAAAAAAGTTATGCATTATAAGGTCACTCTATGTCTAAATTGTAATTGGTTTGACTTCGAAACTTGATTAAAGAAAAAATATTCAATAAAAATTATCTAACCAAGTGGAAGCACTAGATATCAGAGTTAAAAATCTGAATTCAAAAGAATTAGAATTTTATCCTTCATGGAAAAAAAGTTATCTGTTATACAATGAGTGTCACTTTTAAAAAATGTTGTTTTATTAAAAAAACTAGTTTTCGAGGGAGATGGATAAAGAAGTGCAATCCTATTCCAAAATTTTTGAAAAAAATATGTTTAGAATCTACAAAAAAAATTTCACAAAACTCTAGTTTGTATCATCTTCAAATACCTCTTGGTTTAGCCGCTATAGGTTCCCTAAAGTGAAGATTTAGTTAAAAAAAATTATTTCAGTGTCTAGTTTGGCCAAAAATTGTAAACCACTATTGTGGGATCACCCAGTAGAGGATCTCAAAATAGATCCAGAGAAGGTGAAAGCCATCGTGGAGTGGTCTACACCAAGCACTACTAAGGTAAGATCTTTTCATGGTCTAGAAAGTTTTTACTGAAAGTTCATCAAAGGATTCAACAGTATTTGTGTGCACCCCTAATTGAAAAAATGAGAGGGGATAGAAAACAATGCAAATGGAGTACAGGAGCAATGAAGAGTTTCAATTTGTTGAAGAAGAAAGTCACATAGTAGCCTGTTTTAGCACTCCTAGATTTCAATAAAGTATTTCAGGTAGACTATGATAGTAGTGGCAGTGCCATTGGAGTTGTTTTAAGTCAGGAAGGTAAACTCATTGCCTACTTTAGTGAGAAGTTGAATGATGCAAATAAAGGTATTATGTTTATGATCAAGAGTTATATGTCATAGTTTAGGCTTTGAAGAAATGGAGACATTAATTGTTTCCAAAAGAGTTTGTTTTATTCATTGATCATTAGGTGTTACAATATTTGGATAGTTAGGGAAAATTGATCCAAAGGAATTTGAAATGGGTTGAACTTTTGAAAAGCTACACATTTTTTTTGATGCATAGAAGTGGAAAATTGAATCAATTTGCAGATGCCTTGAGCACGAGGTAGAACTTGTTAACATGAATGCAGTTTGAAGTAGTTGGATTCAAGGAACTCACAAGCTTGTACCTTGAAGATCCTGATTTCCTAGAAGCGTGGAAATCTTGCAAGGAGCCTGTCACAATGGATAGGAAAAGATGGTTGTATTTTACAATCCAAGATGGTATGTTGTTTAGAAGGAACCAATTTTGCATTCCCAGGAGTTCCATGAGGGAGAACTTGATCAAGGAGAAGCATAGTGGCAAATTGGTAGGACATTTTGGATGGGATAAGATAATTGTTGTTGTGAGTGAGCATTACTATTGGCTGTAGTTGTAGTAGGATGGGAGGAAGTTTGTATAGGGTTGCATGGTATGTCAAATGGTGAAAGACATCGGTCAAAATACTTGATTATATCAACCATTACATGTACTAGAGAGACAATGGGAGGACATCAACATGGATTTTGTTCTTGGATTTCCAAGGACATAAAGAGGTCATGACTCCATATTTGTGGTGGTAGACATATTTTTGAAGATGGCACAGTTCATTCCATGTCATAAGATCAGTGATGTAGTTCATATTGCTGAATTATTTTTCAAAGGGGTGGTATGACTACATGGTCTACCCAAGAGCATAGTTTCCAATCAAGATACCAAATTTGTAGGGCATTTTTGGATGATGTTGTGGAAGAAGATGAAAATAGATTTGAAGTTTAACATATCACATCATCCATAGATAGATGGACAAATGGAAGTGGTGAATAGAAGTTTTGGTAACTTGTTGAGATGCTTGGTAAGTGACAAACCCAAGGGATGGGATTTGGTTTTGCCATGGGTAGAGTTTACCTACAACAATTCAGCCAACAAGAGCACTTGCAAAACATCATTCTAGATTGTGTATGGTAATAGTCCTAGAGCAACTACTGAGTTAAGGAAGATGGAAAAGGGACAGAAGCATAGCACTAAAGCTGAAGATTTTGTTGAACATGTGAAAAATGTGCATGAGGAAGTTAAGAAGAATATCAATAGGGTGAATATGCAATATAAGGCTAAGGAAAATAGAAAAAGAAGGTATAAGGAGTTATAGGTAGGTGATGAAGTCATGGTTCACTTGTGGAAGGAGAGGTTTCCATTTGGTGCATATAATAAGCCGAAGATGAGGAAGTTTGGGTCATGTAATATTTTGAAGAAACATGATTCAGTAAATGCATACGAGGTGGAGTTGTCAAGTGAGATTCATGTTTCACCTATCTTTAACATTTTTGATTTGATGGAGTATCATGAAGGGGAAAAGAAGCACAAGTTGGTAGAGGCAAAGTGGAGCGTTCTAGCACTTGTAGTAGGAAAAGATGAAATTGAAGACATTCTAGATAGTCATGTGGGGAGAAGCACAAGGAATAGGGAATATAATGAATACATAGTGAAATGGAAAGAAAGACCTATTGAAGATTCAACTTGGTTGTCTAAGTCAAAGGTTAGCCATTGTGGTTTTCCTCTAAATCCTAAAGAGTGATGGGGTCACTTTTCAAACTACTTGGGGTGTTTGATGTAGGAGCATCTAGCACAAAAAGTAATCTTGTATCAATTTGATTATTTTGTTTCAATAAGGGCTAGTCAATCTAGGTGTGCACAATTGGGTTACAAGCATTTTTCACCATGCATTACATCTTGGCATTTACCCTTGACTTTAAGGCCGACCTAGAGCATTAGGAAGATATATCAATGCTGAAGCAAAAACATGACAAAGAGGGGGAGGAGGTAGAATGACCCACGGTGAAGCAAGAGGTAGGTGGCATAATGTGAAGGTCGACCATTTATTGGTGAATGAAGAACTAAGTGTAAATCAGATTTTCAATTCGACAAAAAAATGCAATAAGTAGCCCATCAAAAGGCATGTAAGGCTATAACATGTATTTCCATTTTTGAGTAATACAATCTCTTGCATTCTCTTGTATTTTTTTTGTGCAAACCTGAGTTGCCATTGTGAGTTTTTCATCGTGAGGGGAGTACCCTTCATCACATACCTTGGCCTTTTTCATCATGTCTTTTGTATTCATTTCACCTTCTATATTTATTTTACATGATTATCCCCTCTCCTCTCCCCATCCCAACACACTTTGGAAGAATTCTTGTTTTCCTTTTTCTATTTTCATCATCTTACACTTATAACTTACTTATATTTACCTTTTTCTCTTATTTCCCACTTGTGTTGTCCTCTTGCATTCGGTATCCTTTGTTCCTTATTTATACTTTCATAGCATTTCCCCCCCTTATATTTATGCTTTTGGATATGCTTAATTTATTAGTTTTTTATTCACATAATTCCATACCAAACTTACTATAGCTTATATGTTGATTCTTCATTGAAACATGTTTATTAGCACTTACACATTAATATTTTATTGATACATTATGATTTGTTAGAGATATTTTATGTTGTATAGAGTCACATGTTGAGCCTATTTTGCTAGATCATTCTTTGTAGAATATATTTTGATCCTACATTGATGTATTATACTTTTTAGAGTAAACTTTAAATTAGGGGCTTCATGCCTCACCTACTTATATATTTTGTAACTCTATGCCCATATACCTTTACAATATGGGTTTTATTCCTCCCCTCCCTATATTTTATGCCTTCCCTCACTATATTTTGTATCTCCCCTTCTTATATGTTATACTTTCATGGTTATACCTTTACATTGGGGGAATTCATGACTTCCATATTTTTATGTTGCACCCTTATATTGGGTACTTCATGCCTTCCCTTTCTATACTTTCCACCTCCATGGTTGCATCCTTACATTGGGGGAATCATGCCACATGACCTGTTTTACCAAATGTTACTTATACACTAAGGTCATCATGCCTTCCACATTTCACCTTGTTCCTTCCTATATCCACTAAGAATTTTATTGCCTTTGATATATTCGGTATTGCTATTTATTTATATGATCCATATGCTTATATGTTTATTTATAGATTACATTTTCTTTTATGTATAGTTTTCTCAATCATTTATTTCCTTGCATCCTATAAATGTATCCAATTGAAGGGAAACATATATTACCACTAACATTTTTATGTTGAGATTTTAAGTAGAGGTAGGTGCTATTGAGACTCATCACTACGATATACATAGAGCTATTACATGACATGCCTTACACTACATGTGCCTTGTCATCTTATGACTACCACACCAAACATACCTTTATTATTTTCTAAGAAATTTAAATTTTTCTCCATTCATTTCCTATTATTCCTATTTCTTAGATAATTGGCAAGTTACTATATTTTATAATTTTGTTTTACTTATGAGACAAGCTACCCATTGTATATTTTTTCCTCTCTTTTATGAGTTCACATGGAAAATGTACACAAAAAGACACATGATGACACCTTGCAAGGACATTCATTTATATTGATCTTATTTCATATCCTTTAATGTTTGAATATTTAATTTATTGAGATGTTTGCGAGTGCTACATACTTTTAGATGCATGATCATTTTAGGATTCACATACACCTCAAAGTGGGGCAAAATGTAATGGTGAAATTATCATTACCGATGCCATTCCCCATTTTGTTTTATACCCATTTTGATAAAATATCTTGATACATATCAATAAATGGCACAAACATGTGCATATTTGGGCCCATTCATCTAGCATTCACCCATCTCTATACACACATATCCCCACATATTTAGCCTTACCTTATCCTCACACATACAAACTCCAATACATTTGTCTTGTTTTTGCATTTATTAAATTTATCTAACACCTACCTAGATATAGCCATTAGCCACCTAGATTTGGGTATTTATTTTCTAATGTCATTTCTATAATTGTGGGGTTAATCCTACATTTATATACTCGATTGTATCCTTTCTAAAACTAAAATTATTATTTTTGTCAATTAGCCCATTCATATTTTCCACCTCGAGTCAACTAAGTACACATTTCATGCAATTTGATTGTATGTGCTAGTATTTAAAGATATTTAATGCATTCATTCTAAGACATCAAACAATCATAAAAAAATCATTTAAAACCTTCTCATTCTAGAATATCAAAGGAGCAATCAATAGTAACATGTTTGAGTTTGGTGCACTAAAAAAATAAACATCCCACACAGTTCATTTTAGGGCCTTTACCTATTGTATTTGAACTTTTGCACACATGTTTAGGATTTGAACTAGGAGAACTCATCTCATTGTGACATGACAATAATCCTTCCAAGGTATTCCTAAATACTAACAACCCTTAGATATAAGGAATAAGCTAAACAAATGAATATCAATCAACAAAATGACAAATAGAGCTATATATTGTGTAGGGTCTAGTCTAGACTTAAAGGACAAATCCATGACCATGGACATGATCTAGACCCACAAACTTGACCTCTAACAAAACATAAGACTAATTTAAAATTGAGACATTCAATAACCAAATGATCTCATTTCTCAAATTAATAAAAGCTAAATTCTTAAATTACCACCACTAAAATATAATTTTGAATCACAAAATTAAATATCATTCTCTTTTACATTTACTTTTCTAACTAAATTATTAAAAAAATCAAATTTACTAATCATAAATATATTCAAGTGATCTAAAATAATATATAATTAATTACTTGTATTTACATAATTATCCTAGATTAGTCATAATGAAAGTCTTTTTCCTTTGCCCGCTAGGCTTCTCATACCACATACAAACCCCATAATGAAATTATTACTATAGATATCCTTATCAAGAGAACCAAAGAATCTTGGTCTTGGTTGGAGAATCCACCAATGATATAAATTCTTAGAAAATTATAGTGCATTTTTTCCATCTCCCTCCTTTCATGATGAGGGGAAGAATCATATCTTTTCTTTTTTTTTATTGATAGAAAGCAGAAGAAGAATCATATCTTATGATGTAGGAATCTCACAAGTATTAAGTTTGAAACTATGTAAGTCATTGGACACATGCAACTCAAGCTTTTATCTAGGTCTCTAAGTCGGCGAATTCCATCATATGATAACAATGGGAAATGGGCCAACCATAGAAACTATATGGCCTTAATAGTATATCATTTCATGCGGATGACATCATTTTTCACTTACCAATATTTTACCCATTGAAAATAACAATATGGTTGTCAAATTTGATGAATAGTTGAAAAGAGGTAATGTTCAAAGGAGGCGTAGTCCATCAATCAAGCTTCTACATAATGCTAAAAGAAAATTTGGCACATTTTTTTAATAGGATTTTGTATTTAGTGTAGAGTATTTTTACCATTTAATTTGATTTTTTTGGTTTTTAATTATCTAATTGTTAAAGATGGAGGGTTATCTATTTTATCAAAATTATTTATTTTTTATTGAGTTAAAAATTAATGAATTTTATTAATAAAAAAATTTGAATTTTATTCTAAGATTAAAACTTAAGGAGAACTATGGATGGAGGGGTCTAGTTTGATTGGTTAAAGCATCTTGTTGTAGGCAATAGGTCACAAGATCTAGCCTCCTTCTATCTTCGTGGTACTAGAGTGTGTGTCGTGCCAACATCACAAGTCACATGCAAAAAGTTTACGTGATGTACTATAGTTTATAGGGGGGCTACTTGATTCTTGTAGTCTAAAAAAATTTAAGGAAATTTTATTTTGTAAAAATTATATGTGACATAGTTCTAACTTTATCTTTTATATCATACCTTTAATATATTTGAACTTTGGTGGATGATAAAATCAAGGAGTATATCATCATCATCATTCATTGTGTTCTAAAAATTGAATTACAATTCTTTGACAATTCAACACAATTTTAAAAAATAATATTTTTGAAGAAAAAGAAAAGCGAAAAAAAAGTTGTTACTATAAGGTGGGAGCCAATTTTTGATGCCCAAAGTCTCCACGATAATTATAAAAAGCTTTCAAATCAATTTGATGGTCAAAATCTCTTAGATAATTATAAGAAGCTTTCAAATCAAGTCTCGAATTTTACGTTTCTAACTCTTATAACTTGATAAATTAACAACTACTAAAAATTATATATATATATAATTTCACTTTATTTTTAAAAATTGATTCCATTTCATAAATTAATATAATAAAAGTTTATTCTAGTCACCAATACTCAAAATCTATGAAGAATCCTTTATAATAATTCCAATACATTTCTTTGTTCCAAGGAAAATAATTGTACCTGCCCAAGGTTTACCCCACTTTAAAGTAATTGATAAGATCAATGCATGGATTCTTGGCCATTTGTAAAGTTTGAATAATCTTGGCTTTGGAAAGGTTAGTGTGTAAGCTTTTGTAATAATTCCTTTCACTCTTGAAGGGATTTATTTGTAATTTTGTGTGGGCTTTTTGGGAAGGTTAAGCAAGCTGCCCCTCGTTTGTACCATTAAAATGTAATTGATGTAAATACAAGCTTACAATATAAGGGTCATTCTCTACTCATAGATTTAATTCAAGAAAATAATGATAATGGGTTAATAATAAATATAAATTGATTGTCTCCTTTGTCTTATATGTCGGTGGGATAAATATCATAGTTTAGAGTTCTTATCATGAAATGCTTTTGTTTCATTTTAAAAATATGGACGTTGGGATGTCCAAATAATTGATTTAGTGTTTGTCACCATCTTAGGGTTCTTTTGGATGTTTCGCCCAAGCTTTTTATTATTTGTAGGGAAAATTATTGTAATAGAATGGAGGATGTAAGGAAGATTGTCAAACATCATAGGTGGTTTGT